>JANHFO010005498.1:38420-50346 GCA_032468095.1 Pareas carinatus
TCTTTCTCTTTTGGGGTGAGTTCAAGCCATTAACATTCCATGTTAAGAATCTAGTTGCCATCTCTAGCTCTATGAAGTGCCTGGAGCACTACCTTAAGCTCCTCATCTGTTAAGGTTGCTCCTCCCACAGCTTCAGTTCTGGTAGCCAATATTTGCGGTTGCTGCAACATCTCCTCCATTTTCTTTTTGGCTAGTCTTGTTTGTCTCTTGTCTGTTGCCAGATTTAGCACCAGCATATCCCATAGTATCTCGACAAGAAGTACATGAAGTTAGTTGTATTTTTCTCCTCTTTGTGAAGTAGTTGTACAGCCTAAGGTGATCCTCTGAGTACATTTTACTATTTGCTTTATCTTGTTCTGTATTGGTCATTTTTTGTCATGCTTACATGCTGGCTTTGCAAGTAGGACTTTTAATATTTTTTTGTGTATACATGTATGCATTCACTATTCCTTTTGTTCCCTTTTTCCTATGCCGTTTCATAGTCAACTGAAAAAAATGCTACATCAGATAAGAGAACTGTTCCATATTCAAAAAGGAAGAATAGTTTTATGGATCAGATCAAAGATGCACCTAATTATAGGGAGTTTCATGAGAAGATGACCAGATAGTTCTAAGAAACTCAGAAGAGTTTATAAGAACCGATCTTCTTTGCTTTTATTGAACTTCAATTCTTATTTTACCAGGATTATCAGAATTGTGTTCTTGTACATCTGGAGGATTGCAAATTGAGCATTGTTAATGGTGACAATTGTTCCCATTTATCCATTTGGCTCCAGCCTATGTTGCTTAGTGATATTTTTCTTCTAAATATGCAAGGTCCATACTTAGCTATCATGGCTTTATAATTTTGCTTAAAATGGCTTTTGCTTACTAAGCAGTTTTCAGATGAAGTTAGGCTGCAGCTTTCAGAATTTTCAATCTTCAGCTCTGTAGGTTTTCTAAGAGGACTGCCAACATCAGTTTAGAGTGATCACAGCTTGTCAAAGATGCATACATTCTAGTGTTTTTACATACCCTATTTGAAATGAATATAGAGACTGTAGACAAGAGAGGAGGTAGTCAAAGAACATTTTAAAGATTGTGCACATTGATACATTTCTTGGCATTCTTGGAAAATGAATTGCAAAAGTTAGTCATTTCACCAAGCAGTGCTTCTTTCTATTCTGTCCTATTCATTGTAATGTGTTTGTACAGATTGAAGTCTATACATGATTTACTGGTTCTCCAACGTCGCTCTAGGCGTCTCTTCTGGCGCTTCATCTCCCTGAGCTACTCAGTAAACCAGGGAGCTTTCCTGAATCTGCTGCCACTGAGAGGTTGCAAAGGCGCAATTCGATCCAATGTCCCAGATGCCGCCTTATGCCAGGCAGCCACTAGGGTCTCAGCCAGACTGTGGACAAGGGACAAGGGAGTCAGGTATCTCCCCAAGCTCCTTCTGAAACCTTTCAGGGTTCATTAGGTTTCTGGGGTGGAACCAGTTAATCGGCTTCGCTTCCCTGTGATGGAGGAGTGGCATCTTAAAGTCCAGTCTCAGCAGGAAATGATCTGACCATGACAGTGGTCAGACTACACCCCTTAACACCTCTCCACTGCCCCGAGAGAAACACCACATCGAGCGTGTGCCCCCCTTCATGGATCGGACCCTCAATTATTTGGGTCAGGTCCATGGTTGTCATGGAAGCCATGAACTCCTGGGCCCCATCTGAGAATTTTCCAAGTGATGGTAAATTCAAGTCCCCCAGCCTGGGGAACACCACCGCCAACCCGGCTACTGCCCAACTGAACCTTTGAATTCAACCTCAAGAGGAGAGACTCACACCCAACAATCTCTGGGGCAAGGATCCTGCGAGGACAAAGGCTCTTCCAGACAACAGCTGCCACTCCTCCACCCCTTTCCTGGAATTGCGGCTGATGCAATATCTGAAACCTGTCTGGGCCCATCTCTGAGAGGGCAACCCCCCCCTCAATAAAAAACAGTTTGGGATGATATTTGCTTACATGGTGACTGCTGCAAGAATTGGACTTGCTAAACACTGGAAAGGAAACAAGATGTCAATTGTTGAAGATTGGATTTTAAGATTGAATTAGCAGAGATGGCAAAATTAATTGCCTTGAATAAAGGTAATGAACTAGATCAAAAGTCTCCAACTTTGGTTCCTTTAAGGCTTGTGAACTTCAACTCCCAGAATTTCCGAGTTGAAGTCAATAAACCTTAAAGGGAGCAAGGTTGGAGGCCTCTGGACTAGACAACTTTATAAGAGCCTAGAAGCCGTGGACTTTTTGTGTGTTAAATACAATAACAGAAGATTAACAGAGGGATTTGAAGATTAGTGTAATGTTTGGCTAACTTGTTGATTTTTCTTTTTTTTACATATGTATTATGATTACCGTGTTTCCCCGAAAATAAGACCTACCTATATTTTTGCCTCTCGGAGGAATATAAGGCATCCCCCAAGACCTCCCAGAAAATATTACTTTCGGGGGATGCCTTATTTTCCGGGAGACATGGTAGATCGCCCACCCCCACCCACCGAAAAACACCTGGCTCCCCCCTCCCTGCTATCCCCAAGCGCTCCTTACTTCATGCAGAATAGCTTCCAGACAGGAGAGCAGCGAGGCAGGCTCGGCTGAGCTACTTCCAGGGCTCCAAATTCTCCGCGCAAGCACTCCCAAAGCACTTTACAGCTGATTGAAAAGAGCAGGAATTCGGAATCCTGCAGGTTTCAGCCAGTCAATCCCTTTGCGGAAGTCAGGGCTGGCAAGGTTAGATCTATTTAACATTTTAGGAGGAGGTTGTTGTACACAATATTTTTTTTCTAGTTAGCGTTGGATGTTCAATTTTCTATTTTTTCCTTGTTGATAAAAGACATAAATTAATAACAGAAAAAAGCAACTTGAGGATATGCAGATGCATTAAAAAAGGCTTGTTTACCTGTATGAAACTGAGTTCCTCTTCTGATAAGCAGTCAATGGGGTCTTTCTCAGGACAGCTATACTCCACTGCCAACTTCCCATTCCCTGAAACAAGCAATCAAAAATAAGGCCAACTTTGAACAAATCAAACATAAACAAATGAATACGCATTTTGAAACATTTCTGAAATTTATTTAGGATTTTATGGATTCTCAATTTAGGATTTTTGAACTAAAATTAACAATATTTTTTTATTATTTCTAAAGTGCTAGAGCAGTGATGACTAACTTTTTAGACACCAAGATGAGTTGCAGCTAATGAGTCACAGCTCATGACATCATTGTCTGGCGCCTCTACTCTTTCTGAGCATGCCCATGGCCCCATAACATCATCACCCAGCGCTGCTACTCTCTTTCTGAGCATGCACATGGTCCCGTTATGTCATTGCCTGACACCACTACTCCATTCTGAGCATGCTCATCTCTGGGGTGATGCTGGGGCAACTTAGCACACTTGCCAGCAAAGAGGGCTCTGCATGCTCACTGTGGAACATGTGCAATAGGTTCACCTTCACTGTGCTAGAGTGTTTATAATCAATGATTATAATCTGTTTATAATCTGGTTGAAAGAAAGATTTAAGATTAATTTAGATGCGATTTGAGAGATTTATGGGCTCTCTGGAGTTATGGCTAAAGTTGGTTCTCAATAATAATTAACAGTAAAGTGCCCCAGAAATGGAACATTCAGTGAAAGGAAAGATCAACTGGTAAATATTGGTGTGCGCATGAATATCAGCAATGTAAATATACCAATAAAATGAATCAGGAGTTCCAGTGATGCAGGAAACATAAGAGAAATGAAGAGCCAGGGGATGAAGCTATTTTATGATTATTGACATGAATAAAATGAGAATTTTAGCCAAGTATGTCTGAATACACAAGGAATTTGTTTCCAGTGTACATACTCTCAAAACCGCGATCATAATCATAAAATACATTTATAATTATAAAGTACATTCATCATGTCATAAAATACATCATGTTATAAAGTGTAGTCATCATGTCACAAAACACATTCATTAAATAGAAAGACAACAAGACACAGAGAAAGGGTACATAGAAGCATGAAACTGAATAAATTGAGAAAAATAATTCAAAGTACAGAGTAGATATGTGTTCATAATAATAAGATATGTTAAGCCAGACCATTCAATTTGTAACCTCCATTTCAACAATAACTAACTAGAATAACCTAAGTTCTTATCCAAATCATCTGGAGGTTGAAAGTGCTACATACATGAACAATCTGAGCCAGATGAAAGAGGTTTTATAAAATAAGTAAAAAATTACTTCACTTCAATTTAGCATGAAGAATAAGAACACAATGCACATTCTTGCTTTTCTTTCTTATTACAGAAAGGCTTTGAAAAACACTTCATGGGAAAACACTTCCATTTTTATTTCCAATTTGTTGTTGTTCAAATTGACAAAAGAATCACAAATTACACTAAGCCATGATCCACATAACAATTATTTAAGTTGCAAATAAACCACATTTAGAGCAAAGTATAAATCCAGCAAATCTGGTTAACATTTCAAACAGCCCACACCGAAAAAAGAAATTTAAAGTCTGACTTAGAGCCAACAAATAGCTTGGTATGCTTGGTATGTATACTTAATTATACAAATATTCAATCATTTTCTTGGATGAGAGATGGAAGGAAGTACGGAAGAAGGAATTAAAAGGAAGCTTGATGGTCTTGCCTAGGATTATGAAGAGTATTTTCCGAAATGTATCTGAGAGCGCCTGCTGCACTGCAAACCTCTGAGCATTGCGGGTGGCTGTGAGAAACTCTGAAAGATATAAATCCAAAATAACAGACTGATTCAAATTTTCTTGGTACTGCTGTACATTTTTGAATCAACATGTCGGTCCTGCCCCATTTTGGACTTCTAGGTAAGAGCAAAGGATGGCAGTTCTGACACAAGATCCAGTTCAAATTTAATTCAGATTCAATTCATAAAGGACTTTATTTGACATAAGGAAATAAAGTTAATAAAAATTGGTTTACTTACACTAATCATTTTATGTGGCAAACACCGGCTTAACAGTTTTTTACCAGTGTAGTATATTTAGGCCTGGAGCAAAAATACTAGCGTTCAAGCACTATGTGGCTATGAAACTCAGTGAGTTTGCACATTAAATTAAGCCTTATTATCAGTTTGTTGAATCTGTGTTGTGTTGTGATCTTAGTAGAGTGCTTATTTACTTATTTATTTATTTATTTAATCATATTTATATACTGCCCTTCTCCCCGAAGGGACTCAGGGCAGTGCACAGCCATATAAAACACGAATTAAACTAACAAACAACAAAAGACACAGTTAAAATAATTAAAATACAAAAAAAAATATAAGGCTGATTTAAGATCCAAAATGTTAAAACCAATTTAAAATCAAATTAAAATTTGTCTAATATGAAGGCAAGGGAGGGAGGGGATCCTAAGATAGTCCGGCCTGGGCAAACAGGTAGGTCTTAATAGCCCGGCAGAAAGCACGGAGGTCAGTAATGATGCGAATCTCTGGGGGGAGGTCGTTCCAGATGGTGGGTGCCGCCACAGAGAAGGCTCTCCCCCTGGGGGTCGCCAGCCGACACTGTCTAGCCGACGGCACCCTGAGGAGGCTCTCTCTGTGGGAACGAACTGGTCGGTGGGAGGTATTTGCTGGCAAAATGCGGTCCTGTAGATAGCTGGGTCCTATGCCATGGACATGACTGCATATTTATGTGATATGACTGCATATTTCTGCATATTCTTCCTCTTCCCTTAAAAGCAGTGCCTCCCCCGCCAACCTTTTGGGCACCAGGGAATAGTTCTGTGTAGAGGTTTTTCTGTGGAGTGTGTGTGTGTGTGTGTGTGTATGGGTGTGTGTGTGTGGGTGTGTGATTGGGTGATTTCACGTGCTGTCTGCATCCTGCACATGCACAGATGAGCCTTTGCTCATTTGAGTGGCCTGGTTTCTGGTGCACCACAGATGGCTAGTGGTCCACAAAGCACCAGAAACTGTTGGTCTGCAACCAGAGGCTTGGGAAACCCTGCCTTAAAGGACCCCCAATTTCATGGGGCCCTACTGGCCAGCTATTCCATTTCTGACCCCAACTTTAAGATAAGCCATGAAAGCTGCTTCATGCCTGCCAGAACTTGGCACCAGGTTGATTCAGAGCAAGACCTGCTGTTAAGATCTACAGATTTTGGGGCAAGCCTTCCCGGAAGAGACAACATTTTACATAACAGATGGGATTGCAAGGCAGGGGAAAAAGACCAACGAGCAAAAAAAAAGAAAAAAGAAGAGTGAATATAGAATAGAATAGAATAGAATAGAATGTATTTATTCGCCACGTGTGTCTAGACACGCAAGGAATTTGTCTCCGGTGTAGGATCCAATCTGGGTCAAGAGGTTTTCGTCTTCTGAGCTTTCGGACTTGTGATGGAGTCCATCTTCAGGGGAAATTTCTCTCTGTTTCCTCTCTGAATATTTACTGTTTTCTTTCAGCACATTCACACACTAGGCTAGTGGTCCCCAACCCTTTCCATACCTTGCACCGTTAGAATGCTTCTGATATATTCACGCACCCCTTGCAGAAGTAATCCCTGGTTTGAAGATGATGAAAGCGAATATACACTCAATTTCTAAACCCAACTTTTCACACCCCCTGGAATATTGTCTTACACCCCAAGGGGGTACAAGCACCCATGGTGGGAACCCCTGCGCTAGGCTAACACACATAAAGAGAAGCCATGTTGTGATGGGTTTGGTTCTAGCTTAGCCATAGCTGCCATTGGCAAATGCCATTGCCATTTTTACCCAGGCCGGGTTGGCCTAATTCACACGTTTCCCTTGCCTAAATATTCTATTAATTTTAATTTTCTATTTTAATCTGGTTTTAAATTGGTTTTATATTACGATTTTAAATTAGCCATTGCAATTATACTACTTTTAAATTTTCTCTTAATGTGCTGTTTGTTTAATTGTCTCAATTGTTTTATATGGCTGTGCACCGCCCTGGGTCCCTTCGTGGAGAAGGGCGGTATAAAAATGCAAATAAATAAATAAATAATAAATAGATTGTGTTCTCGAATCTTGAATGGAAAAGGAAAGGGAGGAGGAAGTGAAAAAAGCTGGCTGCATAGATCAGGCTTTCCATGAGAAAACCTCTTCCATGACCAGCTCTTTGTCCTTCCACTCATGGCACTTTCTCTGACACATAGGGCGAGCAAGTACCAGATTTGGATGCAGCCAGAGAAGAACAGCTGCCTTTTTTTGAAAAACAACAACAACAACACGGTGTCCAAAATCGGTAATTAAGTAAAAGCTATGATACATGAATCAGGAGTATTACTGAGTAATCTATAAGCTGCCTCCCCTTTTCTTAATATGTACCTAAGAGAAATACATCCCTGTGACTCTAAGAATTGTATCCTATTGCACTCAAGTGTGCTAAGAAAGGAAGCTATTAATAAAAAAACCCCAATGAATGGAGACCCACGTGTTAATTATCATTAGCTTTCCTTAACCAGAGATAGAATGACCCTGGAAAATCCTCTCCTGCCAGCTACCTTTTATTTGAAATATCCGTGTGGAATTATTTGGTATCTGAAGGCGATTTGGAAAAAGAACTTCCCTTTGGTTATCAATGACAGACACTCGCAGATACAGAATATTTATTAGACACATTAGAAAACTACAACATTCCATGACTTTACAACATCATTGCCATTCAAACTGAGGCAGTTGTCATAACGTCTTACAAGGTTTGAAATTCCTTCTGCAAAGAAATCCCCCTCCTGGGAAGGAAGCCACCCTGGAACAGCATCGTGAAGCACATTGTCATCCTCGAAGCGGTGCGATGCAAGTGTCGGGGCATGCTGACTTCTGCTGTGGGGTTGGTTCACGATAATGCTCACCCACACCACACTAGACGTACCCAAAAACCTTTGGAACAGTTCCCTTGGAGTGTTTTTGATCCTCTCCCCCCTATAGCCCAGATTTGGCACCAAGCGACTCCCACCTCTTTTGGCTTTCTTCCCAGGAAGGAGATTTCTTTGCAGAAAGAATTTCAAACCTTGTAAGACATTATGACAAGGGCCTCAATTTGAATGGCGATGATGTCGAAAAGGAATGTAGTTTTCTAATATGTATAATATAAAGGTCTGTAGCTGCGAGTGTCTGTCATTGATAACTAACCGAGGGTTTTTCCGAATCACCCTCGTATTTGAGGAAGGGTGAACAGATAAGTATCCTTGATTTTATTATCCTTGACTTATTATTAAATTGAGTTAAGACTTATGCTAGCAAAGCACTTAACACCAAATATATGATCCTCTTAATATTTTCTCTCCATAGACTAGAACAGAAAACAGCAACAGATGCATGTCACATAAATTTGTACAAAGTCCTCATATATGCCATGGCTTATGGGGGGGGGGAAATAAAACCCGCAAAACAATGACTCCCCATGGCAGGAGGGCCTTCTGTAGGAAATTAGAGTTTATTTCAAACTGGAGGAACACACTTTCAATTGATTGGCAGTAATTCACAGCAGTGAACATCTTTAAGGTAATTAGGGAAAATATGCTGTTTTTACGGATGCTTTTAATCCATGTATCTAAGCTGTCATTATAAAGCCGATCGGATGGCTTTAACTTTTCTTTTGAAGCTTGTCTGAAAAATTGCCAAAAGTTGTCATTCAGTGTCCCCCCCCCAACTCCCAGCTTTTGATTAAGATCAAATCAACCTGCAAGAACAACTTGTCAAAGCTGAAGGGGCCGTAGTTTCCCAAGGTAATAATATAAGTTGAGCAGATTTGGATAAAATGAAGACAAAGGCATGTTTTCTTTTCAAATTAGCACCTCCGTAGCATCTGATTAGGTCTATATTTCTCTCTCAGATGACTTTTGAACTAGTACTGTGTTTCCTCAAAAATAAGACGGGGTCTTATATTACTTTTTGCTCCAAAAGACACGTTAGGGCTTATTTTCCGATTAGGTCCTAGTTTGGGGGAAATACGTCTGTCTGGCAGACAATATTAACCGGGGCTTATTTTTGGGGTACGGCTTCTATTACGAGCATCCTGAAAAATCAGGCTAGGTTTTATTTTCCGGTTAGGTCTTATTTTCAGGGAAACAGGGTGTCTGTCTGTCTGTCTGTCTGTCTGTCTGCCGTTTCCCCAAAATAATTGGGGTTTATTTTTGGGCTAGGGCTTATTTTCCAGTTAGGTCTGTTTTTGAGGGAAACAGGGTAGATCCAGAAGACCCTTTTCGGTGAGGTCTCTGATTTTTTGGTCTTTTACTCAGAAACGAAGCCAACGAAGTCAGAGAGCAAAGGAAAAACAGAGGGAGAGGTGGAAAGAAGAGTAATGCAGGGTGTTTTTTTTTTTTAAAAAAGGGGGGGGATCCTGATCAGCCTCCAAAATCTGCTGGAAGGAAAGATGAAATGATAATGAGAAACAGAGAAAAGGCTATTTGAACATCTTCATTCTTTCCGCAGAGTGAGAAAGGAGGGGCGGCTGAAATTTTCTGAAAAACACAGAGATCAATCCCCTGACCTTCACCTCCACTGCACCCATCACGAGGAGGGCCATTTTGACAGAACACCAGAACCAGAGTTGCTAAGGGCAAACAAGAATTAATGGGGCTTGTGATATGGCAAGTGAGGCTTACACGACACTTTGACCCTTGTAATATTTGAAAACTATCTGGTAGGCTACAAAGATGGCACACTACATGAGTTCTATCTTGCATTATCCAGATCTTGACCTATGACATTTGAGCACAACATTTCTGTCGTTGAGGGAGACATTTCTTAAGTGAGTGCTGCCCCATTTTAGACCTTTCCTGCCATAGTTGTTAAGTGGGTCACTGCAGCTGATAGGTTTACTACCCGGTTGTGAAGTGAATCTGGTTTCCCCCATGGGCTTGGCTTGACCGAAGGTCGCAAAAGGGGGTCACGTGACCTTGGGACACAGCAAATGTCATCAAGAGTAACCAGTTTGCCAAACATTTAAATTCTGACTACATGATCAGGGCTGCTGCTGCAAGAATCGTAACTGTGGAAAATGGCCATAAGTCACATTTTTCGGTGCCATTGTAACTTTAAACAGTCACTAAATGAACCATTGTAAGGACTACCTGTATTTTATTAGGAAATATCTCTCTCTCTCTCTGTCTCTCTCTCTCTCTCTCTCTCTCTCTCTCTGTGTGTGTGTGTGTGTCTATATACATACATACTGTGTTTCCCGGTAAATAAACCCGGGTCTTATATTAATTTTTGCTCCAAAAGACACATGAGCGCTTATTTTCCAGTTAGGGCTCATTTTGGGGGAAACATGGTACTCAATGCACCTGTCTGGCTGACAATCTGAACTGGGGCTTATTTTGGGGGTAGGGCTTCTATCACGAGCATCATGAAAAATCCTGCTAGGACTTATTTTCCTGTTGGGTTTTATTTTCAGGGAAACAGGGCATATACATTCATATATGTAAGCATGCAGAAAGGCGCAGTGTATGTAAGTGCACCAGGGGAAAAAAAAATCTTGTTCTGTAGAAATGATAGATTTGGAAAACATCTCTAGGGTTTGTACCCACAAACTATAAAGAAAAGATTAAGCAAAGGCAAGAAAAATCAATCGTGGGGACTATCCCAAATGCGTTCTCAGACGGAAATAAATTTCACAGAAAGTGTTTCTTTTAGGATTGTGAAGTAATATTATCATTTGAGTGCAAAATGGAGGTTTGTCCCCCGCGCCCGTAAGAATCTATCATCACAAGACAAGTGCCTCCTAATCAAAGTCCTCAGCTTCATCCATTCGCAATTCATTTCGATTTACCGCTTACACAAATTTCACAAGGAATGGAAGAGTCTTCGAACCACATAACAGTCGAGCTTCCTCCAAGCAAATGCACACAAGAAGCTTAAAGGCTCCAGTCAGTTATAAAACGAGGCTATCTTCTATCGCTAAAAATAGGTGGCTGAAAATAAGGATTTTAACGGCAGCGAT
Organism: Pareas carinatus; assembly: GCA_032468095.1. Lineage (NCBI taxonomy): Eukaryota > Metazoa > Chordata > Lepidosauria > Squamata > Pareidae > Pareas > Pareas carinatus. The sequence continues at coordinate 49,389 of JANHFO010005498.1, forward strand.
TAAACACAAACTGGTGACTGAATTACTGGACCGCGACGCTGTTTGGCTTATCATGTGATGTGTACCAAACATGCCAGAACCTCCAAATTAAACATCAACCCTTGCTTTAAACATTTTTTTCTGGTTATTTTGGCAAACATTAAATTAACCCAATGTTGTCAGATTTGTTTTAAATGGCCCAACTGCCCTTAAACTTTGCTCTGTGGAAATCAGAGGAACCACAGTGGCTCCTGTAAGATGTCAGTATGCTTCTCAGGAGATAGTAGAAGTTATAATCTACTGCTCCTGGCAGTGATGCTGTTTTCTCTCTGATAGGAATGCTTTCAAAAGGGCAAACGCTGTTACGTTTGGAAATGTCTGTTTGCGGATGCAGACACCTACCAAAAAAATGGAAACAGAACCTTTCAAAGAAAAATGAGGGACAATTTTGTTTAGGGAGAAAGGAGCAAATAATAAAAACCAAGAGTCAACTGGACTTTGTTTTTCCTTGAAGAATATCTGCTTCTCATCCAAGAAGCTTCTTCAGTTCTGACGTTCAGAAGCTTCTTGGATGAGAAGCGAAACATCTTCAAGGAAAAACAAAGAAAGCCCAGCTGTCTGGGGACATTGAGCATTGTGTACTAGAATGAAGGATGATGCTAATGCAGGACAAAAATGTCCAGTGATGAAGCACCCACAACCTCTGGTGGCAAGCCGGCTCACTGGTTACTGTATTTTTCGCACTATAAGACACGCTTTTTCCCCCCCAAAAAAGGGGGGGGGTAAAGTGTCTGCGCCTTATGGAGCGAATACTCCCAAAAAGCGTGGGAGATCACTCCGCGGGACGCCGGGAACGCTCGAATATAGCCTGCTGGGCAATCCTTTGGCTTTGGAGCGTCCTGCAGAGCGATCTCCCTGCACCCGGAAATCGCTCCGCGGGACGCTCCAAAGCCAAAGGATCGCCTTACAGGGCGATTTG
>JANHFO010005498.1:132232-145575 GCA_032468095.1 Pareas carinatus
AGCCGTGCGGATCTGGATGGGGAGGAACAGACTTAGACTCAACCCCTCCAAGACTGAGTGGCTATGGCTTCCATTGCTAGCTATTGGGGGTGAAATATTGCCCCCCACGGAAAGGGCCCACAATCTTGGCATCCTCCTGGATGTACAGCTGTCCTTAGATCATATGGCAGTCGTCGCCAGGGGGAGCTTCTCTCAGGTTTGCCTGATGCGCAAGCTGCGGTCCTTTCTAGATCGGGACACCTTACGCACAGTCACTCAAGTCTTGGTCATCTCTCGTCTGGACTAGTGTAATGTTCTCTAGATGGGGCTGGCCTTGATATGCACCCGGAGACTCGAGGTGGCACAGAATGCAGCCGCGTGGGGAATCTTGGGAGCGAGAGGGCGCTCCCATGTGATGCCACTCCTGCACGAGCTGCCTGTGGTCTATTGGGTGCGTTTCAAGGTTTTGGTAACCACCTATAAAGCGCTCCATGGCATAGGGCCCGGTTATCTGCAGGACCGCATACTACCATGGGGGTGGTGGGATGGCTTAGGGGGGCCCTAGGAGGCCAGGAAGGTGGCAGGGGAGCAGCTGGGGGCGCTAGGAGGCCAGGGGGATGTCCATAACTATGCGCCTGAAGTTCGGCCCACTCTGTGGGAGAGTCCAGAGCTCGGCCCGCCCTGAGGGAACACCTGAAGCTTGCCCCGCCTTACGGGACTGCCCCTAGCTCGGCCCGCTTGGTAGGAGAGCCCTGAACTTGCCCCGCCTCACAGGAGCGCCTCTAGCTCGGCCCTCTCCGTGGGAGAGCCCGGAGCTCGGCCCGCCTCGTGGGAACGCCCGAAGCTCATCCCGCCCCGCAGGAGTGCCCCTAGCTTGGTCCACTCTGCTGGAAAGCCTGCAGCTCGCCCTGCCCCGTGGAAACGGACAAAGCTTACCCCACCCCGGGGGTACTGAGGATGGGTTTGTACTACCAAGGGGGCGGTAGACTGAAAAATTTGGGAACCACTTTTTTAATATATATTGTATGTAGATATTGCAGTTGAAAAAAATTCAGATATGTGCAGAAAGAATATATCTTCCTTTTTAAAAAATATTTTCTAAAAAGTACCATTGGAAGATCTACCTTTAATACATAAATACTTTTATTATGTTGAGAAGATTTAGTTCATACTGAAAGGCACTTATTTATTGTATGATAAAGTCCATGACTAGGAATGAAAACAGAAATCATATTATCGCAATATAGAAAAGGAAGTGGTTTTTAGATGTTTTCTCCTCGAGAAAACTAACTTGGTAGTATGCCAGCAATACAAACCTTTTAATTATTACAGCTATTATAAGACATGTTTTTCGTACTTTGGTGTCTCTGTATTCATGGTACGTCTTATATTTGATGGCGTCTTACCAGGGTAAAGTTTTTTTAAAAATTTTATTTCTAACAGAAAAATAAGGTGTGTCTTATAATTGGTGGCATGTTATAATTGATGTAATACAGTAAGGATCTTACAGCAGTTCAATGTAGATGACAATCTCTTTTGCCATTCCCAATACTCTGGCTCTTTTAAACTTTCAAGGAAGAATGACACCATGAAATGGAAACAGTGCCAAGCAAGCAAACAAACAACCAAATCACATTCAAGAAAGCAGTGCATGATACATAGAGAGTAGCATAAAAGGATGGGTGTGTGTGCCGTATATAGCATATACTTGGGCAGACCATCTTCCACAAATTTTGAATGTGGCCAGAAAGGAGAATCTCCCTAAGGCAAAATACAAAATCTTCATGTATTAATGTAAATGATAAAGATATATTAACCCTACATGTAGACACATCAGAATGGTTCTAATAAATCTTGTGATGATTCAAGTGATATTTTTTCTCTTCTTAAGTAGGCTTTTATAGTTTATGCACTGTTTCCACATGAAAAATATGAATATTTTGGGTGTACTGCAGCTAGTGAATGTACATAAACCAAAGCAAGTAGCCCCAGCCTGTTAGTATCATACAATTGTTAAATGAATCTTTTCTTTTCTATAGAACTCAAGACTAAAACTACGCAAAAGGATTATTATTATTTTTGTAACCATAGAATTAATTATGTTGTTTAATCCTTTCCCTACTGGAAACCCTAATTTCTAAATACCACCACATAAACATGTATTTTGAAACTTTAAAGAACACAGGAAATGTGAGTAAACATGTCTATGTATGCCCTCCAGAAAAGTTACACCAGGCCTTGTGCATCCATTTCAACTTAGAAGCAGATTCATTCAAGTAGCAATATATCTCCTCTCAGATTCCTGGGAGTATTAATTATACCTCAGGGCTTCAACAAGTGTCTTAGGGTTCCCAAACATGGCGAACTCCAGATGTCTTTGTACTATAGATTCCACGGCTGGCTGGGAATTCTAAGAGTTAAAATTAAAGCACTCCCGAGGTCTTCAGGTTTTAACAGGCTGTTTTATAATATAGCTTGATGCATATTATAAAGCATCCTCTTCTATAACAGAATATGTGTGGATCCAGTTAAAACATACCCTCTCCTTGGCAATACTGTATACATGTATAGGTGGAGAGGTCCTTGCAGAGATGTGTTGAGATCTTTTATATCTCAAAATCAACACAGTCCACTACAAACTGTTTCCATCTGTGAAAATGATATAGTAAAATAAAAGGATTGTTACTTGGGTCTTAAAACAGAGAAAGATTAATCCACACCCCTATCATCCAGTGAACCAGGGGTTCATTAGATGCCTGGATAGAACATCTGCTGCCATTTACTTATTCACTAGACCTCTCCTCTTCCCAATAGCAACAGGAGAAATGGAGAGTGAGGCTGATACTGATGGATGCATGGAGAGAACTGATGGCACAGACGAGGTTCTCTCAGCTGAAACAGGCTTTCCATGAGAGCTTTGGCCTTCTGCCCAAATGACTATTGCAAGCAGCAAGAGTGGGGAGAAGGCAATAAGGAGGATGGGATGGAGGTGGCAGGCGATGGAGAGATGTGCTCAGGGAAGCTGCTACATACTCTGCTGAGCTGGGTCATACCTTCCTCTGCGAATGTTCCTTTGCAAGCCGAAGAGAGAAAAGGAAAGAGAGAGGGGGAGCAGGGGTTAGCAGATAACTTCAGCTGTATATCTTGGCCTGACTGCCTCCAGTCTTCGTGCCACATGCTATGGTTGGTAATGCAAAATAGCCTAACATGCAATTTCTTCTTACCATCCAGGACAACGTTTGTGCAGAGATCCAATTACCATCATCCTTGGAGAACTCCATTAGCTCATGTAGCTCCTGTCAGAACTTAAAGGGAGGCTGGAAATATCGCAAGAAGAGCACCTTCATTTCACTGTCCCCTGTAGCACATTCTCCAAGGCAAGTGGGCCTCACGTTCCTAGTCTGTGTTAGCCTGCATTTCTTCTGGAAACACTACATGTCAGTGTTGCTTGCTTGTTTTAAAGAAAGTTTACTTGTAATTTCACACCAAGAATACCACACGTAGAACTAGAGGGAATGTAGAAGTTCCCAGGGTAAAAGAATTTTCTGCAGAGCAGAGGTCCTCCATTTTCCTTTTCCTTCCATTAAGTTCCCTCTGCTACTTTTTTCATTCCTTGTATCACCTTTCCCAACAGATGGTAAAAATAAACCAATGACGAAAGAACTCAAATTTTGCAACCAAAACAACATTCCAAATGCCTGGGGCTCATGTGATTGGGGAAGCAAGAAAAGTTGTTTGTGATTCCAGAATTGTTACAGACCTAAAAAATCAAAGTGATTATATGTCTTTGCTACAAATTGAAGGTGCTTTCCTCATCTTCATTCCTCAAACGTCTTCTTCCTTCCAGCCTCCGAAACAGTGATACTGTGGAATTTATATTCTCCTCACACCCGCCCCCGTGCAGTAATGCAAACAGACCAACCCATACAATGTGTCATACCAGCAATAAATCCTGCAGGGAAGCAAAAGATCTTGGGAGGGGGGTCCAAGTGGGATACAATTAACTTTACAGAATGTCAGAGATCCTGGCACCTCACACTTTTATTATGAGCAGAGTACCCAAAGCAGCTTCTCCCACCTCTTATTCATTAGATATATTGGATGGCACTCATATCATCTCCTACAATAAGCTGAGAATAGTGGAAATGTAGTTTAAGACTAGGTTTTAGAAGGCTGCTTTGGGGGATGGAATAGATATTTAAGGACTGTTGTTCCCCACTCCACCTCTATGCCAATGTCCCCATCACCGTCAGTATCTGATTCATGCAAACCCATGTCAGGCACTCCTTCATTCATGCAAGTGTCAATCCATGCAAAACATAACAGGAAGCCTGGTGTGGATCAGAGAGGAACCATAGTCACACCCCAGCCAGCCTGCACATTTCTGTCTCAGTCCTGCTTCTCCGTCCCAAGCTGAATAGCTTCTCCTGCCAAATAGTTCTTCTCACTAAGCCAACGGTATTAACCAAACTTCATGAACTGAAAACCAAAAGGCACTTTTACCCAAGGCAAAAAAAAACCCAGATCCTTGGACCCACCTCTTCTTTCACAGTGACTCTGCAATCAAATTATATAGATGAGACTGAAAACAGTCCATTCATTAAACTGACAGTTGGAAAGAGGACATGTGTGACCCAATTCAAAACAATGTTGATTATACATATGACAAGAATAGAAAAGTTTCTGGCTGAACTTTCATAAACCAGCAATATTAATATTTAGGAAACTGATGTGGGGAGGGAAGGAAGTAATGAGAACACTTTGTAGTCCCCTTCTAGTTATTACTTCTCAGTCATATGTTCAAGATGAGAAGAAGAAGAAATCCTGCTTAAACTGATGTGGGATCAACAAGCTAGCAAAACCATCCTAAGAGAAGAAATTGCATGACAAAATCACCACAATACCAGTCAATCCTTGCAAGTAGATCACTATGAAATACTTCCAGTTGAGTTTCTTGTTGCTCTCGCTAATCTCACTAGGAACTATCCTAAAACTTACCATATATTCTTTTAATTAGTGGCCAAACACTACAATGCAGTATTAATATATCACACTTCTGAACTTTTGATTCCAATATAACCTCTTGTGATAAGAACTAGGATATACTGTATCACATTTAAGCAAATACCATTTTTGTCTTCTATCCTCAGATATATTAAATATGGACTCTCACCACAAGAGGGTGACTTTGATCTGTGTATCAAGCACCATGCAACAAGTATGTTGTGACTTTAAAAATAGACCTATCAAATACATGCCTGGAAATACAGTATCAGTTTGTGTCTTCCGAGTACTGCATACCTTCTGACTCTCTTCACCTTTTTCAGACCCATAGATCAACTTGTCACATTTTCCTACGGCAGCCAGTCATTATTTTGCTGGATTTAGACTACTGATCAACATCTTATTTGGATTATGACCAAATTTTATTTGCATACACCTTTCTTTGCCACCCGCCTCTATGATGGTTCCTTCCTGTGATTCTCAATGCCAACTTCAGCTTAAAACGCCATAAAGACTCAATCCATCAGCCAAGCCTGTTCCCTGTTTCCAGTCCAGACATGGGGTCAGACACAGCTAGTTCAAGAATATCCATGCTTTTGCTGTACCATCATGAGAAGTTTCTGCATCATGGAAACAAGCTTGCAAATACTATTTCTATTGCATGACACCCTTAGTACAGGTAGTCCTTGACTTAAAACTATAATTGAGCCTGGAATTTCAGTCAGAAGTCATAGCAGTAGTAACTTGACCAGATTTGATTTATTTTAAAACTTTTTTTGCACTAGTTGTTAAGTGAACGCTGCGGTCATTAAGCAAATGCAGCTGCCTCTAAGCAAATTCATTTTCCACAGTAGGATTTTTTTTTTGCCAGAAACTAGAAGTAAATGCCAAAAACCAGCAAAAAAGTCACAAATTATGATCATGGGACTGCGAGATGGTGCAAAGTTACAAAGGTGAAAAAGTTACCATGCATTCAAAACTGCAATCACATGATCCTGGGGGGGGCTGAGTGCAGCTTTGTAACTTTAACATGGGTCGCAAGCAACGCTGGGGAAAGCCCACTGTAACTTCAAATCGTCATTAAGTGAACAACTGTAAGTCAAGGATACCTGTAGAATACTTGTACGACTGCACAAAATTAAGTTGGGGGTGGATGGGTCATACCTGGGCTCAATTCCTTTCCCCAAAAAATAAGTGCCCCTGCAAAAGGCACTTGGAAAACATGCACTACACAGGAAGTCCTCAAGGCAATAAACCCAAAGGCACAGCAATTTGAGAGGCACAATATGTGCATATTGACACTGCTTACTTAAATCCCCATCCAGTACCACCAAGAACAATAGCAGCTACCAAGATGGCTCCAGCAATGGAGCCAATAATGATGTTGGTACCACTGGGACCTGTGGAGAAAGAGGAGACAAAAAATGAACTGTGTTACAATGATATGTGTCCTTGATATGCAGCACAATGGGCAGAACCTAGGTGTACAACAGGAATATTCTAATTTAATAAGGCAGAAACAAGTCACCTAATTACAATGAGAACATATAGCATAAAACTTCTGGAAATCAGAAAAAGGGATTGTTTTTAAATAGGAAAATAGGAAGAGGAGAACATTAGAAAGGTTTTCAAGAAATAAATAAGGGAAATAAGAAGGCTATTCGAACAGTAGACTACCACATCAAACTCATCTTGTAATACATATTGCAAGTTCCTCCAGTCCTGGAAGATTCTTGAATTTCTCACTCGCCTTTCTCAGAAAAATCAGGAAATACCAGGACAGATAAAGGACATGCAAAATGGAGAATTGTTGAAGGGCTTTCATATAGCATAAGGTTTCTGCAAGAAACCTTTTTGATTGTTTATTTAATTAGCTGAGTGTTCTGGCTGTATTCAAAGTAGCTCCTTCCCACAAACTTACCCTTGTATTTTTCTGTTTCTCCAGTAGGCTTAGGCTCTGGGATAGGATCATAGACACTGCAGTCTTTTCCTGTCCAGTCTGAGTAGCAGATGCACTGGCCCTCGTTGCTGCAGACCTGTAATTAAGAAAGAGGCCTTTTGTGAGGCTCCTCAAACTGTTCCAGTGATCTTTTCCCAGAAAGATGTATGTGTTCATTTGAGTTATATTTCTTTCTTCCATGGGTATCATTACAAAATGAATGACAAAAATGAAGCTTTCAAGGTAAATAGAAATTCCCACAATGCACCAAAAATATTTCTATATTATTTAATAATACTGAATAACTGTATCAAATTGCAATAATCATTTTTAATTTTTATCTACTGTATGTTAACTGAATGTAATTATTGAATCTTAATGGACTTTTTTGAGTAAGGATGGGTGGCTAATAAACTTAATAAATAAGTAAACTTTAGGGATATTTTAAGAAAGACATTTACTATAATATGTGTTCCTATTTTATCCTTAATATTTAATCCACAAGGAAATAAAGTCAAGAAGCAAGTGCAGATGGTACAATATTGGCATTTGTATAGATCATGCTTGGCAAGATAATTGCTAAGTGCTACATTTCTTTCTCTTTTCTGCATTATTATTCAATGGAAACAGCGAACACAACTTTTTTATTTATAATTTTTACCCCATGATCGAAGCAGATCTGGCCATCCCAGCTGCCTGGGCAGATGCTGAAGTTAAAGGCAGAGACAGGAAGGCATTTGTGATCAAGACACAACATGTTGGGCCCACAGGGTGTCCCATCTTCTATGTAGCTCAGATCTGTGCCATCCACCAGTTGCACATGTCCACCCCTGGGGGGGGGAAAGCTCCATTGAGTGAAGGTATATTTCATTGCCCTTTAAAATCTCTTTATTCATGCTGACAATGGAGAAAAGTTTGAGGAAAAGAAACAGGCACTTTTTTAATAGCCCCCTTTATTACATTGTATTACATTACATCCCTAAGGAAACTGTGATTCTGTGCCTTCAAAGATTGTGGCTAATAGACAGACCTTCCCCAAAATTATTTGAAAACCTGCTGTATGGCGGGAGGGGATCGATCTGCAGCCCAGAACAATCCTATTTTCACCTCTCTGGTTCTCCAGTAAGTTGGCATGAATGAAGAAGGTGGGTCTTAGAGCACAAGTTCACCCACTTACCGGCAATCAATATATCTCTTCTGGTGATAGAAAGTCATTGTTGTGATCTCGCCTAGTAGTTCACCAATACGTGGAAATCCTGTTGCATTGGCACAGAGAAGATATCCGCACAATACATCCCTAATTGGAATGGGAGGGAAGAACCATAATATACTTTGAAAAAGACTGGCTTCTGCCTCAACCTACTGGTTGTGGCATTGTAGTGGCTTCCCTGTGCAGTTTGAGTCAGTACAATATGGGAAAGGATGCTATGGGAAAGGGGGAAATCTCAGATTACTCACTGCTTGATACACGGCACCCAGCGGTTCCCCTCATGCCCACAGTTTCCACGCTCAGTGCCTTCCACATTGAGCTTCTCGTAGCAAAACCTTTCAGCTGAAACTTGATTTTCAGGAAGAAAAGTGAGAAAGAGAATAGGAGCAAGCCAAAGTGCATAATAACCATGGATTTCACATGATATTGAATACTGAAGAATATTCTATATTGGACAATAAAGATAATAAATTATACCACTAGGTCAGCAGTGATGCTAGTGAATGGAGAAACCTAGGAAAGAACTCCGTTAATTACATAATTTCTTTACTATACATCTGGAGATCCTCTACTGACTTAGCTTTTTGATGTATAATGTTTGGCCAACTCCAAAAGTGCTTAAGATTTTTAAAATTTTATTTTCAAGTAAAAGATTTCTATCCTAAAAAAGGGAAATGTGCAAACGATGCCAAGAAAAAAAATCAGAGTGTTCAAGTTATGCCATATGCAAACCTGGTCTACTTTGTGTTAATATTTGAGGGTTTAAACTTTCTGAACTGAAAGGCCAGATTCCCTCGTTGGAATTATTTATAAAGATCATTTTGCTATCTAAGATGAGAACATTTTGCTTTTTATTGACCTCCCAAGGACCTTTTAGCTTGAAAGACTGAGTAAAAATTGCTTCAGTAAATAATGGATAAATAATACTTCTATGGTGACAAATCAAACTCCATCCTTCTCTCCTAATTTGCACCATGGGGACATCATCATTAGCTACATCAGAAGAAGAGAGTGGATTATCTGGAATCATGAGCCAATTCGGGTGGATAAGAAGACAGATTATCCAGTAATCTCCAAGGATTGGTGCTGATGTAGATGGTTTTTGTTTTGTCTTCTTATGCCCATTTTTTCTTCCTGTTTTTCTCTTCTGTTGTTTTTGTGTTTGTGGCATGTACCCTCTTCTGTTTAAATCCATCTTCAACATTTCCAGAATCTCTAATTGCTATATTTTATTGAATTTGTCATAAGAGGCCCTCCATATACTTTAAATTAAAACTAGTTCCTGTTCTCTCCTGATAAATGGAAGGAATTAGTATCCAACTTATCTGGAAGTTATTGGGTTCTGGAAGAAGCCTTGTCAAGCCTTGTCAAACCAAAGTAAATGTCACTGAAATAATCACATATTCTTTCTCTGCATTTTCCAGTCCGCCTGTATATGTGTTTTAAATTAGACTAGTGCCGGGATAGTTTTCTATAAAGCACAACATATATACCTGATGTTAAATAAATATGGTAAATACACAAATAGTCAGATTCATTTGATTTTTGGCTATGTTTGGTTGATGGATTTAATTTCTGTTTGTAGTTAAAATGGTTGACAGAAGTTGAAATAAGCAAAGATAATGGTGGATATCTCTGGCATATGCAAAGAACAGGGCTAAGATATTCCAAGATAACAGTTCATCTGGGAATTTCTGTGTTAACCTAGAATAGAGTAACAGTGCATAGCAGTGCCAATTTCAATTATTAGGTAAACTGAGGGACACAAATTGTTAGCTTGAAATTAAGTCAATTAATATTATACCTATAGCTGTGGTATGGTTAGGAACTTTTTCTTTAAATTTTTGGAATGAAGATTCATTATCCAGGAGGGAAGATATAGGGACTTTCCCCCCTTATATGTAACTGCAATACAACTAAACACTGACAACTTCTTATTGCATTGTTGACATGACATTGCCTTCATTTAATTCCCAGCCCATATTTCAGGCAACATTCAATCTTCCTTAACTGTTGTGGTATTTAAGCCGTGCTTTCCATCATATGCTGATACTTTCTTTTGGCCACATATACAAATGACACACAAATGACACACTTCACCAACCATTTTCTTATGGGCAGAACCAGGTGATCTTTAAGGTGTGGAATCAGTCAAACTCCTATATGTCACTTCACGAACATGCACACACAACACATGCACACACACACACACAATCTCCATCCACACCCACTGTCCTCCATGGCTATTCCAGTCTGGACAGTCAGAAAGTCATTATCTTTTTGACCACCTACCGTAACCACTAGATATAAAAAAAAACCAAAATGGATTTTAATACACTCAAATAAATTATAAATAGAATTCCACTGTAAGAGAAATTAATGAGAAAAGAAGCATAAAATGAACAGGTGTTCCCTAAAAAGGGATGTACTCAATGCACAACTGCAGATAATTCTAGTACTCTGGAACCGAAGGAAGTATGTTAGGAAAACTACAACTCAGAACGTGCTGAAGTGAATGAAGACGTCTGAGAACAAAAAAATATATTTCTTTAGATAAAATAAGAAAAAAGAATCAACAGACCAGTTGCTCATTTGTCTCCATCTTCTCCAGCAAGAAGGCATATTTTGACTTAGAAAATTGTGAAGAACAGAATGACTGAGGCATGAGACTGATGAAAACATTGTCTGGCATTATTTGTTATTTGCATTAAATCTCAAGGACCAGATGAATTGTGTTCTAGAATATTAAAGGAACTTACTGAGGATCCGTCCAACCTATTATCTCTGAGAGATCTTGGAGAACAGGTGAAATATCATATGGCTAGAAAAGAGCATATTTTGCTTCCTTTAAGAAGGAGAGAAAGGATTACATAAAAGTCACTCTGACACTAATATAGGAAAGTTTAAAGCAGATAATAAAATAATGAATCTATGAGACTCTCAAAAGTGTGATAATTGCTTGTTTTTCTTGCCAGTTTTTCTTGTCACTTTTATTGGGTAAATTCACAAATAGTTTTGGGAATACTGCAGAAATAATTTACTATTTCAGGAAAGTACTTGACAAAGTACTCTATGGCATTTAGTTAACAAACTGGTAAACCACAGTATGAATGATTACGTACATAGACGGCTTGAAGAATGTTGTAAGACCAGTCTTGGGCCCTGTACTATATTTTAATTTATCAAGGGATGAAGAGAAGATGTTGATCAAATGTGCATAAAGTTGAAAAGGAATGATGCCCTTGAAGACAGAAATAAAATTCAAAATAATCTTGATAGCCTAAAGAAATGGCTGAAAATAAGAACATGAATGCATATTAAGTTAGGAAAAATAACTTTTTTAAGTTAAGAAACATAGCTATATAATGTTGAATATTTACTTGGTATTAGTATTTATTAAAAAAATACTGGAGTGATAATTGATTGAAATCCAAATATGAATATACACCACAGAATGCAGAGCTTTCCTGCAGAATGATACGTTGCTTGAACTTACTCCTGGCCTTGGACTTTTTCAATCTGTCCCTTCTAATTTTTTATTCCCCTTTCCGGAGGGAACTGGCATTGGCTTACCATCTTGGCACAATGAATCCCAGCTCTGCCTCCTCATACTCCTCGAGACTCTGTCTGTACATATTCTGCGTTAATGTGTAGATATTTTATTTAAATATTTGTGCATAGAATATGTACCACTACACAGGAACTCAACTCGGGGCACTGCGAGAGTGCCCCTTCTCGCGGCAATGGCCCTCCATTTTATCAAGGGCCTACCTCGAGGATGGGTTTTGGAACCCGGAGAGATGGTCCGCTGCCAAAGGGAGACTTCAGGGCGTTTTAGAAAATAAATTAAAGGGGTTGGGGAGGGATAAGGATTTTATTAAGGGGTCTCCCGATAAAGATAAAGCTTTAAGGGATTCAAGTGGGGGGGACTTTAGGGATTTGGGAGGATGCATTAATAAAGCCCTCCTCATCTGTGATTTAATACAGGAGGAGGGGGCGGACCTGGCTGGAATTACGGAGACCTGGTTGGGACACGAGGGAGGAGTTCCACATGTGGAAATGTGCCCACCAGGTTTCCGAGCATTCCACCAACCGCGGGCACAGGGGAGGGGCGAGGGAGAGGCGATTCTGATTAAGGAGGAGTTTGCACCAAGGGAGACCACTGTTCCACAGGTGTCCGTCTGTGAGTCTCTCCTTGTGAAGCGGGGACCTGGTAGGCAGATGGGCTTGCTGATCACGCACCCGGCTCCCTGCCACGTGACAGCAGCATTGCCCAAGCTACTCGACGTCATTGCCGAGGTGGCGGTTGAGACCTCTAGACTTATTGTCATGGGGGATTTCAACTTGCCATCTGCGGGCGGGGTGTCTGAGACGGCTCGGGAGTTTATGGCCTTCATGACGGTCATGGACCTGACCCAACTAGTTCAGGACCCCACACACATAGGAGGACACACGCTGGATCTGATTTTTGCCTCAGGACAGTGGTTGGATGATCTAAGTGTGGGGGACATAGTCGTTGAGCCCCCGTCATGGTCAGATCATCACCTCCTCAGAGCGGGCTTCTCTACCGCCGCACTCAGTTGCAAGGAGGCGGAACAAACAAGATGGGTCCGCCCCAGGCTCCTAATGGACCCAGAGAGATTCCAAATGGAGCTTGGGCTGTTTCCTGAGGCTCTATCTCACGGCTCGGTCGAGGAGCTAATGACCACCTGGCATTGGATGGCTGGTGAGGCCCTAAATCGGGTCATGCCTTTGCGGCCTCTGATCCGGCGTAGAGTCAGCCCAGCTCCCTGGTTTACTGAGGAGCTTAGGGGGATGAAGTGCCGGAGATGATGCCTAGAGAGCAGTTGGAGGGCCAGTCGGTCCGAATCCGATCGATCTTTGATTAGGATACACACCAAGTCCTACATTGGCACGATCAGGATGGCAAAGAAGAACTATTTTGCTGCCCTCGTCGCATTTGCAGATAACTGCCCCACTGCCCTATTTGGGGTGACTCGCTCCCTTCTATAATTGGAGGGGCAGGAAGACCCCATGCCGTGCTGGGCGGAGGAGTTCAGTGGTTATCTGCAAGATAAGATCGATCGGATACGGAGTGGCTTGGACTCCGACTGGTGTAGTCTGGATGAGAGGACTGATGCAAGTCTTGTGAGTAATATCTGGGAAGAGTTTGATTCTGTTGCCCCCGAAGACATGGACAGGATTCTGGGT
>JANHFO010005498.1:171420-182015 GCA_032468095.1 Pareas carinatus
AGTCACCCAAGGATCCTGTCCATGTCCTCGGGAGCAACAGTCTCAAACTCATCCCAGATAACATCCTCAAGACTCGCATCCGTCACCCCTCCTGCAGCCACCCAGTCAGAGTCCAAACCAATTGATCTTATCTTAAAAGTAGTCTTTAAAATCCTCCGCCTGTCCCTGCAAGGGGTTCCCATGCTCCCCCAAATGAAAGAGAGAGCGGACTACCCCAAACAGGGCAGCGGAGCGATGATCGGCAGACGCGATCAGAGAAGAGAAGTAATTATACTTAGCCACTCTGATCGCGTCAAGGTAGGCTCTAATTTATTTATTATTTATTTAATTATATTTTTATAGCACCCTTCTCCCTGAACGGACCCAGGGCGGTGAGCAGCTATCTAAAAAACAAAAAAATCACACAAATAACCATTACACAACAAACATATTTAAAACCATTTAAAATATATATACGTATAGGGCCAAAATTTAAAAGCCAGGAAAGTATGTTCAATTTAAAACCTGATCTAAAAGGTTAAAAGGTCTAAAAAAAATCTAAAAATCATTTTTATTAGCGGAGAGGTAGTGTGAGTCAAGCCAGGCCAGCCTGAACGAATAGATGTGATTTTATGGCACTGAGGAAAGGACGGAGGTCTGGAATAATACAAATGTGGGTCCTTACGAAAGATCGGTCAGACTCCAACTGCTCTCTAGGCATCTTTTCTGGCGTTTCATCTCCCTCAGCTCCTTGGAAAACCAGGGACCCGGGGTGGTTCGACGCCAGGTCAGAGGCTACAAAGGCACAATCCGATCCAGGGCCCCGCCTGCCGCCCTGTTTCAGGCGGCAACATACACCTCAGCCGAGCCGTGGGACAAGACTTTAGGAAATGGCCCAAACTCTGTCTGGAATCTATCTGGGTCCATCAAGAGCCTGGGGCAGAACCACATGGTCTGTTCTGCCTCCATGCAGCGGGGGGGGGGGTGGCAGTGAGGAAGCTCAACCGAAGGAGAAAATGATCTGACCATGACAGGGGCTCAACCACTATATCCTTGAGAAGGTCGTAAAGCTGACAGGATACAGCAGGCAGGAAAACAGTCTCCGGACTGCCCAGCAGTCAGGGCAGAATGCTGCCATGGCAGGACCACCCCCAAGGCAGGGTCATCAGGTGGAGGGGTAGCAGTGGGAACAGAGTTCAGCTTCCAAGGAGGGTGGGAGATGGCAGATTGTCCCACATCTGGTCCCAACCAGGGGACCCCTCCTACTTCCACATGCCAGCCCCTCCACAGACAGCCTCTTCATCCCCCAACCAATCAGGAGCCTCAACAACCCCCACGAAGAGCAGGAAGAAAGAATCCTCCGCACCCTGGGCCCCAAACTCTGCCTGGGGAGCCCTGGTTGTCGATTCCTCCCGGGGGAAACGAAGGTGCTCATCCGCATGCCATGATTCAATGGCTAGATGGCTAGATGGTTCTACCGCCGCCGCTCCCATCGCTGGAACTCCTATTCGCCGCTGGCCCGGCAGCCTGGCCATCCATAGGGCAAAATCACACCTGGTCAAAAACAACAGCGTCTGGTGGGGCCCCCGCCCACTGCTGATGGCGCTCCGTCCCATCAATTCCTCAACGGCTCGCCTGCCCACTCTCCCGTCCCACTCACGACTACCCGCCTGCTCGGTCTTCGAGGCTCTTCGGGGCTCTCTGTAGACACCCAACAGCTCTTCGCAAGTTCCTCAGCTTTTTGGAGACTCCGGTGGCTGCAAAGCCACAACAACTGGAAACCTCTGTCATGCCGGCCACCGTTCTTCTCCCGCTCCGAGGACGCCGCAAGTAATCCCCGAATGGCTAACACTCACACCCCAAGATCTATTCGAGGGTAAAACCCTTACCGGGTGTGGGGAAAAGTCCCCTGTCCGATGCCGGGCACCCCCAAGCCCAGGGAGCCCGGCATCTCCAGAACGCCCCGAAAGCCCTATTTTCCTCCGGACTAGTGCAGGCTCACACAGCCTCCTCCCGTGTGGCCATTTTCAACAAGACCATATTATGAGTGAGAGTGAGGCTCACAAGCTCTGGCCCACTACCCACTCCTCCTGTTTTGGAGCGCAGAGACCCCCCCCCCAGTCCTGCACCCCGTGACCCCCATCCCACCCTAGCCTTGCCCGGCAAGTCCTTGCCTATATCGCTGCCCGCCTCAGGTCCTTGCCTGGCTCCTGATTGTCTGCTCCAGAGGAGCCAGAGCCCCAGCACACAGCTTACTAATACCGTCAGCCCTAGTGGGAACGTCCAACACCACAAGGAGCACAGGATTGGCTGCCATGGGTGGGCATGGAGAGACACCCCCCCAGTTCGAGCCCTGCCCAGCTCCGCCGCATCCCCTTCCGCATGGCCTGAGCTCACCTGGACCTAAATAGGCAGCCTGAGAGGGGGCCTCACCCACACCCCATTGGGAGCATTCAGCACTGGAGGGAGCGCAGGATCGGCCGCCACGGGGGGGCATGGAGAGACACCCCCCCGTCTACCCCCCAGACACGTCCATCAGATTGTCAGACAGAGAAGCATGATTTGTCACTCCAGAGACACATCTCCATTGCTCCAGAGTCCAGTGGCAGCATGCTGTACACCACTGCATCTAATGCTTTGCATTAGTGATGTATGGCTTGAATGCAGCTGCTCGGCCATGGAAACCCATTTCGTGAAGCTTTCTATGCACTGTTCTTGTGCTAATCTGGAGGATACATGATGTTTGGAGGTCTGTAGCTGTTTCCTCTGCAGATAGTTGGTGATTCCTGTGCGCCTGAGCATGTGCTGACCCCGCCCTGTGAGTTTACCCGGCCTACCTCTTTGTGGCCGCTGTTCCCAGTTACTTCTACTTTGTTATACCACATGACAGTTGACTGATATTTAGTAGTAAGGAAATTTCACAGATGGACATTACACAGGTGGCAACCTATCACAGTACCACGCTTGAATTCACTGAGCTCCTGAGAGTGACCCATTCTTTCAAAAACGTTTGTAGAAGCAGTCTGCATGCCTAGGTGCTTCATTTTATACACCAGTGGCCATGGAACACCTGAATCCAATTATTTGGAAGGGTGTCCCAATATGTTTGAAGGTCTAAAGAAAATCTTCTTACATGTAAATATATCCATACTGCTTGTACTCCAAACAAGCAGGAATTTAAAATCACACTGAAGGATTTTTTTGTTTTTAAGGTGCCTTCAGTTCTTCAGACAAATGTGTGTTGTTTGAAAAGATAACATAAGTTGCTACCTCAGTTCCAATCTTTACAGTGACATGTTCATTACACTCTAATCTTAAACTGAAAGGGCAAATTCTAGTGTCCCACATAGCCATGGTAACAATGAAAGACTTTTTTTTGTAATCTGTGTTCCACATAGTGTCTTTGGCCTGCTCCAGAAGATGTCTCCTGGTGTATACTCTCATGATGTATGCAGCAGCTAAACTGATTTCTTTTTTGCTTAATAGTACAATAACTAGAATTGGTCAAAGGCAAATTTTCCATTTGCAGATATAACTTGTAGACACAGGCACTTTCCATCAGTGAGAATGTACCTCACCTTGACTCCAAGGTCCTGAGTTCAAGCCAAATTGTCCCTGCTTCACACAGAGGTTCTCATGGAATAAAAAGGAGCCTTATACCCTCCGCTCCAATAGTAACAACTTTTTTTTCTTTAAATCACCAGGCATAGGAGTGCAACCTGCTGCTATTGTAATGATTGAATACCATTAACCCAAACCTTCTAGTGAGCAATTGATACGAAGAACTGATTGGCTCATGCTGTGTTCAGCATTTTGAGTTTGGTAGAAGTGAAAATTACTGCAAATCAGCTCCAGACTGCTTTGGAAGGATTGGGGAATGGAACCCATGGTGGCGTAGAAAGGTCCCTATTAACAATTAACCACCTCTTTCTCTGGGCGTCTCGACTTAGTTCTCCTCTCTGAATTTCTGTACACCAGACAGCATTTGGCTTTTTTTTATCACATAGTACAAAACTGCTTTCCTTTTCCTTTTATGTTTCTGGGTACAAAAAAGTTTGCTACTGTCTCATTTTTCTGCAATCCCACTTTTCAGACTTCCCCTCTATGTATGGCGTAGCTTTAGTTTTTCAGTATACCAACCCTCAGCTAATTTCTTCCTCCCTCCACCCCATTGGCCTCTGCTTGCCGTGCTACCTCAATACTTCTACACCACACAGCATTATTTTATTTTTCAGAACCTCATAGATCCATTTGCAACAAACTGCATCATACTAGAGCTAGCATAACAACTACCATCACATATTCTGATCACTCTTCAAGGTCTTAACTCTTCTAGATTGTTGAGTTTGGCCAGTGAACGGCGATCCAGGCGTAGCTTCAGGTCGCCGCCCGGAAGCCTCTGGAGTCGAGTCGATCACCAATTGCATCGACCGTGTGAAGACGCGACCAGCCAACGACAGAGCAATGGATGGCCATTGCTCAAACAAGAAAAAGCCACTGCGTTATTGGAGGGTTCCTCTTGAGTGGGAAAATCCTCCTATGTTTATTAGCCATTCGTTCTGACAGCTCTCCTATAAAAGGGGGACTGTCAGTTCTAACAGCTGCTGGTTACTGTGAATCAATTAACAAAGTACAGTTATGTACAAATATGGCTCCAGGTCCCTCATTCAGTGGACATTTCATCTGATGACGAAGGTGGTATTCCTGGAGCACATACCAGTAAGATCCAGTATGTGAAAAATGACAACCAGCCCGGTCGAAGGGAGCGTGAGCACTGCCACCCCAGTCGCATTGTCAGGCCCAGCCCCAAACAATCCAGCATGGGAGCACTTGGACACCTATATATTTAGGTTCGCCTTCTTCCTGGAAGCCAACGACATGCAAGTTCTTCCAGATATTAAAAAGAAGGCACTGTTCTTGAGCCCTTGTGGGCCAGACATTTTTGACGTTGGCCTGGTATCACAGAAACAGAGTCCGTCACGCAGATTACCTACAAGTTCGACTGAGGGGTCACTTCACCCTAGTCCCAGCCAAAATTGTCCACCGGTTTGAATTCTGCGAACGCATACAGCGGAACGGCGAGTCAATACATCAGTTTATGGCGGCATTACAAGCAGCTGTCAGTCAATGCGAATTCGGGGACCACCTTGAGGACATGGTGCTCGACCAGCTAATGTGTGGGGTACTGGACATATACTTACAGCAGCTGCTTTTCGCAAAATCCAACATCACATTAGAGTCAGCGCTCAACGAAGCTCGGGTCTTAGAGAGTTCATTCAAGGGGGCCGAATCCCTCTGGAAATTAGCCCCAGGCCCCAAACATCCAGGGGTGCTGTGACAGTTTTCCAGAGGTGAACAGAGGCCAGTTCCTCCGATAGCAGCAAGGAGGAGGAGATCCATCACATCAGGCCATCGAGGGGCTTAGAGCGAGAAACCCGGGAGGGTCCCTGTGCGAGGTGCAGCGGACAGCACAAGCAGTCCACCTGCAGACACTGAGAAGTCATCTGCCTCTGCTGTGAGCATAAGGGTCATTTGGCCAGAGTATGCAAAGCCACTGCACCTAGCTGTCAATTGCTCCAGGGAAAAGAGACTCTGAGGGCCGAAAAATGACAGCCACAACCCAGTCACCCAAAGAGTGGGAAAAAAGAGTGCCCCGATCAAGGGACCGATCCAATCCAAATCAGTTCTATCCTCCCCAGTTCTTTTGCTGGACTGTTTGGAACCTATCTTAATTACATCCAATGACGTTGTTAAGCAGTTTGCATCAGATGCCACCATTAAGAAATTCCTGAACTGAGTTTGGAAGGGCTGGCCTGTAACCGTGCCAGGGGAGCAATTCAAACCACTCCTGCATTGGAAGATGGAGCTTTCCGAGCACGAGGAGTGTCTACTCTGGAGGGAAAGGGTAGTAATCCCCAGCAATTTGTGTAACCAAGTAATGGACTCCTTGCATGAGGGCCATTCAGGGATTGTCCGGATGAAAGCACTCGCAAGGAGCTATGTATAGTGGCCCGGCTCAACCAAAACATCCAGCACTGAGTGGTGTCATGACGCGCTTGACAAGAATCTCGCCCCACAACCCCCCAGGGTTCCCAAGCGGGTTTGGGAAACATCACGTGGGCCCTGGTCTAGGCTCCATTTAGACTTTGGCGGCCTTTCCACGGGCAACAATTCCTAATTATATGTGATGCCTACTCAAAGTGGCTAGAGGTGGAGATAATGACATCCTCATACTTCTGAGGATATAACCAAGATCCTAACTCGGTTGTGGCATACCCACGGTCTTCCGGACATCGTTGTCAATAATAGGCTGCAGTTCTCCTCAGCCACATTTGGGAGGTTTTTTGCAAGCCGGGGGATCAGGCATGCATTGATGGTGCCCTATCACCTGGCTTCTAATGGATTTGCTGAAAGAATGGTGTGGGCCACCAAGTAGGCCCTTGGTCGACTCCCACATGGGAGTTGGCAGAATAGGATCAATCTGTTCCTATTCACCCAACACAGCACACCCACAGAGTCGACGGGCCGAAGTCCTGATGAACTTTTCATGGAGCGGAAAATCCGGACGATCCCAGCATTTTCTCAAAGCATGACTCTAAAGAACAACCCGACCAGGCCAGGACAAGGGGCATCGGTTGTTGCTAAAAATTTCTTGGGGGGTGATTCATGGATCCCTGGTACCATTGTTGAAATTACAGGCCCCCGATCATACAAAGTCCGGATAAACAATGGCCAAATTTGGCGGCACCACATCGACCAACTTCGCAGCTGCCCCGAAACTGACAACTTCATTCACCTAAATCCTAATCTAACCAATCGATGCTTTCAATTCCCCTATAGGTATCAAAAGCCCGTCGCTACAAGATCACTCACCTAGTGGCCGGGGTTTCCAGCGTGGGCCTTCTCCATCAAGGTCTCTGCCTATGATGGAAGTCCCGCCAGATAGTTTCTTGATGCATCCTGCAAAACCTATAGAGGGAGGGGTTGGCGCACCCGCACTGGGCGATGCCGCCCTACCGGGTGGCCCACACAAGTCCACAAGAGAACAAAGATGCCATGCCTACCTGGACGAGTTCGACTGTGGAGGAACTCATCCGGGAAAAGCGGGATGTTGTGTTCAGCCGGCAAACGCCGATCCCAGCACAGCTTCAGTCCGCTGCTTGGAAGCCTCAGGAGGTCGAGTCAATCGCCAATTGCATCGATCTCGTGAAGACGCGAGATGTGTTAAGTAGAGTTTTGCTCCATTTTATGACCTTTCTTGTCACAGTTGTTAAGTGAATCGCTGCAGTTGTTAAGTTAGTGCAGAGAAGAGCAAGGAAGATGATTGGAGGATTGGAAGTTAAAACATATAAAGAGCGGTTGATGAAATTGGGTATGTCTTGTTTAATGAAAAGAAGGACTAGAAGTGGCATGGTAGCAGTATTCCAATATCTAAGGAGTTGCTACAAAGAAGAGGGACTCAAGCTATTCTCCGAAGCACCTGAAGGCAGGAGGAGAAGCAATGGATGGAAACTAGTCAAGGAGAGAAGCAAGCTAGAACTAAGGAGACATTTCCTGACAGTTCAAGCAATTAATTAGTAGAACAACTTGCCTCCAGAAGTTGTGAATGCTCTAACACTGGAAGTTTTTAAGAAGAGATTGGACAACCGTTTGTCTGAAATAACATAGGGTTTCCTGCCTGAGCAGGGGGTTAGACTAGAAGCTCCCCAAGGTCCCTTCCAACTCTATTATTCTAATTCTAGCAACATGGTTGTTAAGCGAATCTGGTTTCCCCATTGACTTTGCTTGTCAGAAGTTTACAAAAGATGATCAAATGACTATAGGATTCTTCAACCATCATGCCATTATGAATTTTGATCATGTGACTATGGGGATGCTGCAGTGGTCATAAAAAACAGTCAGAAGTCACTGTTTCAGTGATGTTATAACTTCTAACAGTCATTTAAGTGAACTGTTGTAAGTTGAGGACTATCTCTATTTCTTTTTTGCTCTTTTTTCTTTCTCGGTCATGTCCCTCAGTTACAGTATTTACTATTCTCTTCCCTCCTACACTTCTTATTGGGGAATGGTTTGAAGCCAGCCTAGATCAATCCTCAGAATCCTAAAGGCATTCCAAGATGAACTTTTTAGTCCAAATGGAACCAATTCTAATCTCAGACAATGGAACTGGGTTACTTATCTTTTCCCAATTGTCTCCGGTATTCTGTTTGATCCAGCAGGAGGAGCATGCTCTGGATACTATCAGTTAAGGAGTATTGGCTAGTGGCATCCAGTAGTACAGCCTTTTCCACTATGGGATCACCCTTTGAAATATCATTTCCCATGAGATTAGATTGGCCCCATCCCTGCTGGCCAAGCCCAGGACCCTGCACATGTGACAGAGATCATCTCCTGGCTTTGTATTTGGATGAGGCTCCATTGCTGTCTTTTTCATTTTTATTTTTACATACTGTGTATTTTATATATTTTATTGCAAGCTACCTTGAGTCACATATGTTAGAAGGGCAGCTATATAAATTAAGTCAATAAATTCAAGCAGGAATGGCTCCATTATAAAAATCACTTTACACAACAAGGTAAACTCAGACATTTGGAATGTGTTCTAGAAAACAAGCTAAAACATCAATGAAAAATAATAAATAAAATGACTTAGATACTAATAATAACCTCCACTATTTTATGTTCAAGTACAGCAAAAATATCTAGGTAGTGGTTGGCAGTTGGGGAAAAAATGGAAAGGAAACAGGGAATGCACTACTAAAAGTTGTTCATTATTATATTTGTACTTATGTTTCATTCGTAGTTTATCTTCTACTTTACTTTTTGCATCTTTATTCTTCTGTTATTCTTTATATTATCTGCCAAAGTTTATAAAATAAAAACTTAAAAAAATTCCAAGGGTATGTGTAAAAAAAACAACAATACCTAGAAGTCAATCAGAGTTTTGTCCTGAACTACCAATGATTCATTTAAAATCCTTTCACATCAACTCCACACAAAGGAGAAAGGAAATAACTGCTAGCATCACTACCCATGTTCTTGCTTTCATTTTATGTTCAGATGTGTGCAAAACAACCACTGTGATGTGCTATGAAAGCCACAAGCCATCTTTTCGCTTAAAGGACATGAGAGCACAGGAGTAGTCAAAGGATGGAAGCAAAAATTCCATCTATGAGAAAACAAACTGTTTACATGTTCTGGATATCTGGAACTTTGCGAAAGAAAACATCACCTTTGCCCCAATTTTAGATAAACTGGTGTAAAGGCCAAAAGAAGCATGAGTCAGTTCTCTCTTAGCCAATATTCTGAGATCTCACAGCTTTGGAACTGTTTCTAAACTGCTGAAAAGATTCTCTATAGAAGTGCCATATATACCAAGGTGTTATTGTTACTCAAGACTGAAGAACAACCTGTTAAAAGTAGTTTCTTTCTTACTGGTTCACCAATTACAATACTAAAACACCCTAATGTTGAAAATCGGTTTCTTCTTCCTGTGTTAAGTTGGAGTTCATGTTTATGTTATATCAATTTTTTTTCCTCAAATAATTTTTGGGCAAAATATTATAATGTTCCCCTACCATGTTTTTCATCCAGCAATCTTTAAAATGATTGATTGGAATAAAGAAACAGTAAAACATTATGCAAATTGAGGTCGATGAGAAGTAAAATGATAGAGGCATATTTTGAAATCAATACATCAATTGTAGTATACAACAAAAAATGTTGAGAAAAATAAAACACATGATGGTTTCTTGATAAAATTTGGAGTTAATTAGCCCTGCAGTTTTAGGGCTGGCATTTTTCTCTCTTTCTGCTACTATGCCAAGAAAGTCTAAATAGAATTTATATGTATTATTCTTATTTGTCACTATTGGTCAAAGCAACTGTGCACCTTGTAATTGTTACCTTTTATCCTAGGAGAAACCTAGTGATGTTGGTTGGTCTGATGGACAATGGCTGCTGATATCCTTCAAGTGAGCTTTCTGGCTGAAGAGAGATTTGAATCCAGGCCTCTGCAATTCAATTCCAGCAATTTTGCCCAGACACTTCACTTTCATACTGACCCTGTCTTAGAACAGGCTCCCAATATTTACAAAAGTTTACAGGAGGGAAGGAAACCAACACGAACTTCCTTTCACCTCTGGGGATGAAACCCAAGTGAGATATCTCCGTGGCAGTGATGGAATTACAGCCAAGGTCAGGCTTTCCTTACCGCTTCATGTTCAAGTGAATCATGAGGCCTCAGGAGGTACACGTCTCTTCCATCAGAGAAAACACCACTGAAGAAGGGCAAAGAAATGTGAAGAGGTTACATAAAACATAACTAGACTTACATTAGGGAGGGGAGATTAAGGAGCAATATTCAGGCAGACATCAGTAACTTCATGAGGGCAAAGTTGTATGTTTCTAAACAGTTGCATGCTAAGGATTTCCATGAAGCACTCATGGTTGACATTTATGATTTATTTATGATTTTATTTCTATCCCGCTCTTCTCCCGAAGGACTCAGGGTGGCTTATAGGCAATTTAAAATACGTGGTACTTACAAATTTAAAATACAATTAAAAACATTAAATAAGGCCTGGAAATTTTGAAGTTAAAAAGGGGAGCAATAA
>JANHFO010005498.1:293766-311515 GCA_032468095.1 Pareas carinatus
AGATTGCATTTCCGCCCCAGGCACTTCAAACAGCCCCAAAATGAGCCACAGCAACGCGTGGCCGGGTCAGCTAGTTAATTATATACAGGAATAAGAAGACTTCGGCATTTAAATTTAGACTCAAATATAAAGGGCGCTTTAACATATAAATAATATTTAATTTCTTTCTTTATCTCCTATAATTCTTTACCTCCCCTTTCATTCTTATCTTCTTCCTTTCTCATTCTATTTTTCTGTCTTCTTACTTTTACTCTTTCTTCCCCTTTTCTTATTCTTTGCCCTTCTTTATCTCAAACTCTTTCTTCATCTCCTTCTTCTTATTTTCTTTCTCTTACCTTCTAACTTTCTCTTGTCATATCTCTTTTCACCTTCCTTTTCCCTACTTTACTTTTCTTTCTCTCTGGCCTTTTATCCCTAATAACTTTTTAAAAATTAAAATAGAATTTAACCCTAGCCCTAACATTTGCCCTAACCCTATCCCTAATTCTAACCTTAACCCTAACTCTAACCCTAACTTTGGCCTTAACCCTAACCCTAATATTAATCTTAAGCCTATCTCTACCCTTCACCCTATCCTCAACCTTAACCTTCATCCTAAGCCTCCTCAGGGTGCCGCTGGTCAGACAATGTCGGCTGGCGACCCCCAGGGGGAGAGCCTTCTCTGTGGTGGCGCCCACCCTCTGGAACGATCTCCCCCCTGCAATACGTATCATCTCTGACCTTCGGACCTTCCGCTGCACCCTGAAGACCCACTTATTCCACCAGGCTAGTTTAGCCTAGCCCTAGTCCTCCGATTTCATTTGAGTTTTATATTGGGTTTTAAACGTTTTAGTTATTTTAATCTGATGGAAATTATTTTATCATCCTCCCCATCTTTTATGTAGGCCATATGTAAATTTACTATTTTTAAGGTGGTTTTATTGTGTTGTATGTTATGTATTGTATGTTTTATCAGGCTTGTTAGCCGCCCTGAGTCCTGCGGGAGAAGGGCGGGGTATAAATTCAAATAACTTAAACTAAACTAAACTTATTTGGTCCCTGAAACATCAGCTGAATTATGCTGCCAACATTCATTTGAAATACTCACTTTTGACAGTGTGATTTTTTTTTGGTTTAATTTTTAGTCTTGGATAGGACATTCAAGAACTTTCAAATCTTCACAAAGCCAAGTAGTTCCATTTCAACCCTTCAACTCCTCCCCAGTCTGAAAAGAGGCTCAGAAAGTCATAATGGATGCTCTTCTGGACCTGGTGGGAGAACTGAGCTGCAGTTCCAACCATAACAGTTTTCTCCCTCTACCTCACCACAGAGCTTCAAAGGCAGCCTCGTCTTGGCTCAGTGCCCATTGAAAGAAGTCTCCTCTTGCTGGACAGAAGATGAGTCCACGAGATAACCAAACTCATAGGAAAAACATCTCTAGGCTTCTGTCTTTCTCAGCAGCAAGGTCACTCACTTCTGTCCATCCATCAGAAAGCGAGACCGAAGCTTATAAAAACAGTAGAGTTGATAAGACAGTCTACTTTTGTTCTGGCTGATTTCCCGCCTGCAATTTCTTTTCCTTTTTGGTTATGAAAGAATGCTTCACCATTAATTTGCTCTGGAGAATTATCCATCAACTAGATCGGCCTTTGTTAAGCCAATGTCCTCCAGATGCCAGGGTCTACAACTCCTGCCATCTCTGTTAGCCCAGAGGCTTTCAAACTTTTTCAAGCTGAGAACCCCCAAACATGTCATTGCTCCATGGCGGACCTCATTCCGGGGAATAAAAGACGGGGAATAAAGAAAGCAAAAGAAAGGGAGAGAGAGACAGGGACAGAAAGCAAGCAAGCAAGTAGCAGATAAATAAATTACCTTCACAACGCCAAAACTTATGCTGCTCATACCAAAGCTTATCCTGCAGCTGCAGGCCCTCTGAAGCCCGACCCACAGGCCCTTCAGCCTGCACACACATCTTGGGCAAGGTCAGTGAATTTTTAAATTTTGTTGTATTAAATTAATATATATTAATTTTTTAATATATATTAATTTAAATATTAATAAAATGGAAGTTCTCTGATCACTATTTTACAAATGTATGTACCTTTAAAAAAAATCATATTGGTGGGCCTCGGGATTTCAAATTGTGAATTTGGAGGTCCCCGGGGTCAAAAAGGTTGGCGACCACTGCGCTAAGGCAAACACCAATGGGAAACTGATCATGAAACGTCAGTGGTGGAAACTTTGCACCAAGTCATAACTAGCTACAGTGTAGAAGAATACAATAAAGATCACATTCTCAACTGTTTATCACAGTTTTCCTTAACCTATCATATACCTCTAGGCTGCTGTATTATAACTCCATCACCCATCACTCAGCAGGTTTGGTTTGCAATGTGCCATCAACACTTCTCGAAGATACCATGAAGTGGCTTAATGATTTTCAATCCGCTTTTCTTGGGGGGGGAAATCTCTCTGTTTAACCTCTTAGGAATTTTCATCATCTCCTCCTTTCTCCTGATATTAAGATTTTAAAAAGTAAAACTGGTGGAAACTACATAACATCCAGAACATTTTTCTTAAAAGACTACTCAGTTCCTTGCTTGGATTATTGTTCAAAGTTGCTGTGCACAAGACAATAAGTGAAGTGCTCTGAAGGGGATGTGAGGTGGCCATTTGATCTGTTTGACTGTCCAGTCTAGGACTAATTTAAAGGTTAAGAATTTTATGATGTGAAATACAGCAGCATTGAAGTTGTCTATTATCATAATGTAGACAAGTCACAAAATTTCCATGTTCCTCACTGTAGTGAAATTTATATTTATTTAAATTATAATTGATCTTTCCAAATGGTCAGTCATAAATAAATCAGATATGCAAATCTGATGGAAATGAACAATAAATAAATAGCTACCCTGGAAGTGATAAAGGGAAGCATGAAATGAGTGGAAGTAACAGTGATGACTAAGGACCATCATGAAGAGGTGCAAAAATGTTGAAGACATTTGTTGAAGGGAATACATCTAGTGGCTGAGTCAAGTGCCTACTGCTTAAGTTGTTAGTGCTCGGCAGTCTCAGCTCATTTAATGTGAGTAATGCAGCTAGTGAGCAAATTTTTTGTATAATAACCCTACGCTGGTCCATTGGTCTGATTCTTCTGAAAGTCTTTAAACTCCATACACCAGTGGTCGCCAGCCTCTGGGCCAGGGCCCACCAGTGGCCCGCGAGAAAATTTTGGTGGTCTGCAGGAGATTATTTGAATTTTTTTTGTATAGTTGTATGGTTCCTATGTGTGTTTGTGTGTGTGTGTGTGTGTGTGTATCTGTCTGTCTCTGTCTCTCTCTGTGTGTCTGTCTCTCATTCTCTCTGTCTCTCTCTGCCTCTTTCTCTATGTGTATGTGTGTGTGTCTCATTCTCTCTCTGTGTGTGTGTGTGTTTGTGTCTCTGTCTCTCTTTCTCTCTTTCTCTCTTTCTCTGTCTCTGTCTTTGTCTTGTCTCTGTCTCTCTCAAGCAGGAATAAATATCACACTAAAATGCGTAATACTTAAAGAAACATTAATTATTTTGTAATAATTAAACTAATAATTTTGCTACAATTAAGCAACCTTTTAAGATTTTGTTATGATTAAATGAATATTTATGGTTTTGATATAATTAAATAAGCATTTATGGTTTTATTATATTAAATAGGTGCCTTTTATATTAATAAAATGGAAGTTTTCTGATCATTATTTAGAAATGTATGTATCTTTTAAAAAGTTGGGAACAGTGGTCTGCGGGATTTAAAAATTTGAATTTAGTGGTACCTGAGGTCCAAAAGGTTGGCGACCACTGCCATATACAATGTTCCAAGCAAGAAAAAGGCATGATAGCTGAGAATATCAGAAAATTGTCTGGGCGACATTTTGATGAGTAATAATAGAGAGGCTACACTTGAACATTTTGGGGAAATTGAGGTCCACTGATGAACTCCATGATGCAAAGTGAGTGGGACTACTTTTCTCTTTCTTTTTTGAACTATTATAAGCCTATACTACGAGCTATGCTATGTTTTTCATGATGTTTCCTGTTTCAAAATGGTGAAAAATAGTATAGTTTTCAAAGATATCAATAAGAAGATATTGTTGGAGCTTCAAAAATAGGATTTGGGGATTCAGGCTGTAGAATTAATTAATACATTGATTAATACATTGTGGAATTAAGACCACACTTGATGGAGTAGGAAACAGGATTTATGGACTTGTTCCACTTTCCTCAGCCAACTAATGCCATTGGAGCTACTTCTTTAAAATCACCACTCCCTTGTATCCTCCAGAACTGTTGACACAACCAGATTTTTGAGATACTTTTGAAAGGTTGGCAGAGATGGAGCCATCCTCACCTTTGGGGGAGCGATGATCCACCTAGAGTGCAGGTGCAGATGCCAATAGCAGAAAAAGTCTGTCTCCTGTAACTGCTTGGCAGATGTGACCTGCAACATACCTCTTCTGCCAGAACTGATGGAAGAGGTAGGTGTAACTGAGAAGAGACAGTCTCTCACAACCCAGGCCCACGACATGAAACATTTTTGAGGTCAAAACTAGCATCTTCATTTAGATTCAGTGGGAAACTGGCAGCCAACGTGGAGCAAAGATGTAATGTTTGCTGTTGTAGGGGTACACATTACTGTCTGCCCGACTGCATTTTGTACCAGCTAAAATTTCCAGATATTTTTCAAGGACAGCTTGAACAATATTGCACTACAGTAGCCCAGCTGGGAGGTAACCAGGCCATGAGGGACTATGAACAGAACTTCTAGTTTGTAGAAACTGATGCAACTGATGCACAACACAAAGCTGTGCAAAGGCCTCCTAGTCATGATTGCTACCTGCTCTTTAAGCAGGAGTTGTGAGTTTAGGTGGACTGTTAAGATGAACACCAGGTTTGTTTGGGGCAGTGCAACCCCATCAGCTAAAGATGGCATAGTCCCAGAATTGGCAGGCCCCCAAACCCTGAGCCACTCGTTCTTGAAAAAGTTCAGTTGAAGCTTGTTGTTCCCCCTCTAGATCCCCACATCCTCCAGGCACAAGAACAAGACATCAACAGTATTGCTTCATTTGCCAGAGGCAGGGATGTACAATCTTTCTATGCTACTTAGTTCCACCATTTTATTGGCATGTCTAGATATCTCTGCAACATGCTGCATGGTGCTGCAGTTGGGTGTGCACGAGTTAGTGCCACCTTAGTACAACATGCCACATTTTTCATGATTTAAATGCTTTTCAGAGAGTTATACCACAGCCTTATACCATTTATCTTTCTTCTTCACTCCTGCCTTACCCCCTCTCTACTTCCTCTTTACTTTCTCTTTCTCTCCATTCACACTTCTCATTTTCTCTTCTTCTTTCTTCCCTTTCTTACCCTTTCCTCCTCTCATTTCTTAATCTTACTTAAGCCTTCTGTCTCTCCCTTGCTCTTTCCAGCAAATCTTTCTATGGCCGCCCAGTGTGTCTTCAGTTTTTATTTCATTCTAAT
This sequence comes from Pareas carinatus, assembly GCA_032468095.1. Taxonomy (NCBI): domain Eukaryota; kingdom Metazoa; phylum Chordata; class Lepidosauria; order Squamata; family Pareidae; genus Pareas; species Pareas carinatus. Next base: position 299,257 of record JANHFO010005498.1, read on the forward strand.
TTGTGACCCATTCTCATTCTTCTTCCATCTTTCCTTCTTCCTTACTCCTGCCTTCCTTTCTGCAACTGCCCTCCACCCTCCTATTACCCTTCCATGGCCTCCCCTATTTTGACTCTGTTTTTAACTAATTTTGGCCAATTTTCAATCTTATTCTATCCATTCTTATTCCTTATTCCTACCTCACCTCATCTTTCCTTCTCTACTTTCTTCTCTCTTACATTCTACTCACTCTCTCTTATTATTTCCTTCCTTTACTCTTATCCGTCCCACCCTTTCTTCCCTTCTATACCTCCTTCTCTCTTACTTTCTGTTAGATCCGGAGACGGATCTGCAGTTGCAGGAGGCTAGCAATTAGCTCCTTCTGTCCAGAATTACAGGTGTTACATTTACCTGTGAAAGATATGATGATTAATATCTATACAGCCAGGCGACCGGCTGTCAGGTTTGTAATGATTGGCTAAAAGGTGCGATATATAAAACGTGATGTTAACAGTATTATTCCTGATTCATTTTCCATCGTCATTGCTCTGTCTTGCTTGCATGACCCTTGTGATCCTCTGTTCTCTATGTCCTTCCTTTTCTTGCTCTTGTTGTTTCTCTCCCTGTTCATGTTTTCTCAGTCTCTCCTGTTCTGTTCTTTCCTGTAATTGAGTTCGTATTTCTTCTTCTCATTCCAAGAGTACTTTGTATCTTTTGGCAAAGTTGTTAGCCTTCCATACAGAGTTTAAGTAATATATTCTACTGTTTCAATTAACCAAAATGCCTTTGGGATTTAGCCATCTAAAGTTAATGCCCTTATTTATCAGTTTTCTAGTCAGGAAGTGGTATTGTTTCCTGCTGTCACATATTCTTTTGGGGGTCTGTTTAAGGACATCAATTGTTCTTCCTTTGAACACCAGTGCTTGTTCTTTGGTGTGTCTCAAAATTTCATCCCTTGTGGCTTTTTTGGTAAATTTAACATGTACATCCCAAGGTACTTTGTTTTTTCTGGCATAATTGGTATTTAGTCTATAAACTTTGTCAGTTTCTTCTCTTATATCATTAGGTTCTACCTCCAGGTTTTCAGCCAGCATGTTAATCATTGTCTTCCTTAAATCTTCTTCCCTTTCCTCTTCCATGTTCTGGAATCAAAGGTAGAAGTTAGTTTTATCGAGTTCCAACATTGCCAAGCCTCCTTCCAGCTCTTGTTTAGCTAATTCTAATTTAGTATTTTCTTCTGTTAATTCCTCAATTTTTTTTCATATTCTTCCATTCTCTCTTCATATTCGCTGTTTGTTTTTCATGATCATTTGATGTTGGAGCTAATTTTGTTTTTTAATTTCCTCCAATTGTTGACTCAGCTTTTCTATGTTTAGTTCTGTGTTTAGTTTGATTCTGTGAATCTCTCCCTTACTTCTTCATGAATTTTTGTTATGTTTCTTGCAGTGGAGCAAGTTGCTCTTGTGCTGTTTTTGGTGAAGGATCTATTTTCTCCTTTTCTTTTAATAGCATGCTCTGTATATTTCTTTGGCCTGCTGGTGTTGATTGTATGGAAGGTTCCTTCCTCCCGTATCTACTAATTTATATTCTTTATATCAGGTTGATCAGGTTATACAGTATATATTTGTGTAGTGGCTAGGTATATTTATTATTCAGGGTCCCCCCTTACAATATCTCCTTTCGCCACTAGATGTCATTTTCTATTAATTTGGGTTTATTTTTATTTCCTCTTTTGTTTTTCAGTTTCAATCTTGGAAACTTTTATTTTTCAGAGTCCCAATAGATCTTCCTCTCTTTCACCCAGTTATCAATTCAGTAATGGTGATATCTCCCTTTCCTTTTAATTTTAAGGTTCTTATCTTGTGCTTCACTTCCCCTTTTTATTTTAAATCGCTGCTATGGACCACGGCTCTCTGGGGAATTAGTCACCAGCAGACTCTTTTGGGTCCAATTGACTTTTTAAAGGTAATGATAGTAGAAGTATAGTAAAAGTATATATTGGCACTCACCCTGTCTCAGTCTGATCGGTTTCTTTTCCTTTCCCTCTTCTGGTTCGGACTTGCTTAGCTTGCCAGGTGTTCACTACAATGGCCGCTGGTCAGCTGTTTGGCAGCTTTTCCCCCGCTTCTCCAGAGCTTTTCACACATACACACCCAAATTGGCCGCTGCCTGCTTTGGGAGCCTGTTTGACCGCTCCTACTTACCTCCCTTCCAAGGAGAATGTCGGGCCCGTTTAGGGCCAAAAAGCAGGCGGCAGAGGATTGATCAAAGCAGAGCTCCAATTTTTCGATCTGCACAGAGCAACCAGGAACAAGAACTCGGAAGTCTTCTTATTTCATTTTCTTGTGTACAGTCACCCTCTCCTTCAATCACATGTAAACACTCCCTTCTGTCCATCTTGAAGATTCAGCTATTAGCTCAGTGCATGTATCAACATCCAGAGTTATTTGAATAGAGGAAATAAGCTCCCCTCCCTCTTTCTCTTTTCTCTGTTGTTCTTGTCATAGTTGGCTTGGCACTGAGAGGTACAACAGAAAGTGGGAAAGTAATTGATGGAGAGAATGATGCTTGCTAGATGGAAGCAAATAGTGTTTGAGGGTGGGATAAGAACCTAGAAAGAGAAGGGGTGGGGCAATACTTTCTAACTCCCTCCCCCACCTGAATAGCTTATATTAAAATTTCAAAACAGATCTTTAAGGTTGTATTTTACTAGGCCATTTTAAAGTCAGAAAATAGGACATGTGTTTTCAGGTTTTCCTGAACATTTTAATGGGCAAGATGGTTTGAAAATTGATGAAGAGGCTGGTGAAGAATCAGTATATAGTTATAGCTTTCAGAACACAAGCAGTGCTCTACTGAATCAAATCCCTGGCCCACCTCAGCCAATCCACTGCATGGGGAAGCCCAATAGATTCCCAATAGATGTCCTTCAGAGCCATCAGGACTAATAGTTGAACATAAAATAAGTGGCAGATCTTCCATTCAATTCTGGTACTGAGATGGTTGCAAATAGGATAACTCCATACCAGCAACAAAAGATCCCTCATTTTTGAAACTGTGGAATCTGCTGAAATTCAACAACTGTCTCCATTCATATTGAAATCTATATAATATCTTGGTGGTGACAAAATTAAAAGAATACACTATACCTCAATCTGCCTGTCCATCTATCCACAACCACATAAAATATACTGGAAATCATTTTCAGATGCATGTTACTAATTTGTTTTTTAAGTCATGAATCAAAATAAGCAAAATTGGACAGTTATCTAATTGTTGGAGAATTTATTCATACAGAGGATAAACTCAAAACATTTTGTTATACAGAATTTTCTTCCTCCAGCATATGACTCAATTGCTGAACTGGCAAATTCAATGCTTCTCTCCACCAACTATCAAAATAAACCTATACTACCAAAGGTTCATCTATCTTCTAATATACCTCAAAGAGAGAATCTGTACAATCCTCCCTTTGTAAGTTTGCTTTGCTAATGACCTGCTGTGGTAGTTGAGCCTCTTGTCACAATGCTCAATCAAATCTATATCCCATACATTTTTTCAAAATTTCTTCTGTGTTAGAAATAATAAACTCTGAATCACTATTTTCCATGTAAATTTCCTATAAATATTTTGATTTTTCTTAAAAAAGAAATTTCCTCACTACTTTCTTATAAATATTGTAAAATAATTTGGGAAAGCATTCGATTAATTACTTTAAAAATGTGTTTTCTGAACTTTCAAGGAGGGTCATGTAGCATTAGAATTCAAGAAAAAATACCTATGTAAAAATGTTAGCATGAAACAGATATTCTTTCTAAGCAAGCACTGTTTCTTTGATAGCAGAGGCTTGATTCTTCAGACCTTTTAAGTCACAGCCTTCACCATTCCCAACCACTGCCTTTGGTTGGGGCTGATTGGAACTGGAAGAATCAAAGATTCCTGATCTGGGTGTGAGGGACTGGTTTTTTTTGCCAGCAGAGAACATTTACCTATATTCAACATCATGTGCTTCAGTACTACTTGAGCCAATTTGTCTTAAGGCCTTAAGGCACTGTAAAACAGGTGTCACTTACTCTGCTCCTAGTTACATTCCAGAATTAAAAGGGGAAAAAATCTCCCTTCAAAACACAACTTTGACCCATTAGAGAGACACATGCCCAGCATCCCTAACAACTTTGTTAATTCTTCCAATCATAGGATAACATGGCAACAGTAACCTCACATTAGTCAAACAGGGAAAGAACCAATCCATCCATGGCAATGGAGAGATGTCCACATAGCATCACTCTAGCCTTGCCCACACATACACAACTGACCAAGCACAATGATGTCACAGTGCCCTCCAGTGCATAAACCACTTGATTGCGGACAGCAAGAACTAGGTTTCTGTCTACATTTCTAAACCTGCATACTGATTGCTCACAGTTACTCTCTTGTTGCACACCTAATAGAAGACAAGTAGACCACTCCTAAGGTGCTTACCAGCTATCCTAGCACAAAGTTTAGAGTCAATGAATCATTGTCAAGTAGCTAGGGAAGGGAGGAACTAGGAAAAGCAATAACTGGTGAGCCCAACATTCTCTGATCTAAGGAATAAGACTTACTTGTAAAATATTTCTGATCAGGGCTAATGTAGATGCATCAGAAGGGATAAGTTGAAGCCCCACAGCAAACATTAAAAGCAACCAGAGCCTACTGCCTTTTTGCTATTTTTGCCAGCAACAATTGTTTTAGAAAAGTGGGGGGAGTATTCCATTCATTGACACCTGCCCACTACACTCAAAAGTCAGTTCTTTCAGCAATTATTCTGGACACCTGTTGAACTCCAGCTGCTGGCCTAAAGACTCAATAATCTATGTTAGAATCATGCTAGTTACATTAAGAGCTGGAACCTGTCAATAGACTAATACCCAGATTTTGGCTGAGGGGAATCTCAAGGTAAATGTCATCCTCTGAGGCATACAGGAGAGAAGTTGAGCCTGATTCATAAAGAACCCCACAGAGTTTGACTGATTTGGCCCAGCACAATAAGTTAGTTTGCTTAGCCATGTTTTTTTGAATAAGCTACAACTGATATTCTGATGATAATTTATACATCACTAACGGTTATTCACATATGCTTAGCTATAAACAATGATTTACAAGTCATAACATTGGATTCATTCACTATAACAAGCCAAACTGAAGGGCGACTGAAGGCCACCACGTGTTTATTGGACCCGTGTCCCTCCTGCACCCGTGTCCCTTGGTGCTGGCTTCCTGGGAGGTGACACGAGGCTGGCACCAGGGAGTGGTTGAGGCTTCTCTGAGTGAGGGATTTGTGCTTGCCACCTTGAAAGAGGCAGTGGTACGACCTCTCCTCAAGAAGCCCTCCTTGGACTCGGCTGTTTTAGCGAATTATCGTCTGATCTCCAACCTTCCCTTTTTGGCGAAGGTTGTTGAGAGTGTGGTGGCCTATCAGTTCCCGCGGCACCTGGAGGAAAGTGTCTATCGAGACCCACTTCAGACCCGCTTCAGACCTGGATACAGTATGGAAACAGCACTGGTCGCATTGGTGGAAGATCTCTGGAGGTCCCAGAATAGGGAATGTTCCTCTATCCTGGTCCTGTTAGATCTCTCAGCGGTTTTCGATACCATCGACCATGGTATCCTGCTTCCCCAGTTGGAGGGGTTGGGAGTGGGAAGCACCGTTTTGCGGTGGTTCTCCTCCTTCCTCTCCGACCGGTTGCAGACAGTGTTGGCAGGAGGATAGAGGTCGACGCTGAGACAAAAGTCATGTGGGGTGCCGCAAGGGTCGGTCCTCTCACCCCTCCTGTTCAACATCTATGTAAGGCTGCTAGGTGAGATCATCCGTGGTTTGGGGATGGAGTATCACCTGCACGCTGATGATATGCAGCTATACATCTCCACCCCAGGCCACCCCAATGATGTCGTGGAAATAATGTCCCAGTATCTGGAAGCTGTGCGGGCCTGGATGGGGAGGAACAGGCTCAGGCTCATCCCCTCCAAGACCGAGTGGCTTCCGGGGCCCCGATATAGTCAGTTGACTCCATCTCTGGCTATTGGGGGTGAGTCATTGGCCCCTACGGAAAAGGTCTGCAACTTGAGAGTTCTCCTGGACTCACGGCTGTCGTTGGAAGATCATATGATGGCTGTGGCCAGGGGAGTCTTTTACCAGGTTCACCTGGTCTGCCAGTTGCACCCCTTTTTAGATCGGGATGCCCCTCGCACAGTGACTCAGGCGCTCGTCATCTCCCAGTTGGATTATTGCAACGCTCTCTACATGGGGCTTCCCTTGAACCGCATTCGGAGGTTGCAGTTAGTTCAGAATGCGGTCGCGCAGGGGATTACGGAGGTCAGGGGATGCTCTCATGTGACCCCCCTCCTGCGCGAGCTGCACTGGCTTTCTATGACCTTCCGGGTGTGTTTCAAGGTGCTAGTTACCTTCTTTAAAGCGCTCCATGGCATCAGACCTGGGTATCTGCAGGAGCACCTGTTGCTGACAACTATCTCTCACAGACCAGTTCGCTCCCACAGAGTGGGTCTCGTGTGGGTGCCGTCAGCCAGACAATGCCGGCTGGTGGCCATCAGGGGTAGAGCCTTCTTTGTGGCAGTGTCAACCCTATGGAACGAGCTCCCCCCGGAGATTCGTACGATTGTCAATCTCTGGGCTTTCCGCCATGCCCTCAAGACCTATCTTTTTATCCAGGCTGGGCTGTCCTGATCCCCAGGGTTTTTTAGAAGTGTTGGTTCCCTTGGGGGAGGATTTAGTGGGTTTTAGCGGATTTTAGCGGGTTTTAAATTTTAGTGTTCTTAATTGATGAATTAGCAGCCTAGGTTTAATATGTTTTAAATTCATTTTAACACTGTATTATATGGTTTTTTAGATGACTGGGGTCTTTCGGGAGAAGGGTGGATTATAAATTTAATAAAATAAATAAATAAATAAATAAACTATAACAAACCACATTATGACTTAGAGCAGGTGTGGCCCTGGACAGCTAGTAATGCCGCCCCACAAGATATAATAAAAATATAAAAAAATAAAGGAATCACGTGATATATTATATATTCGTCCCAAGAAAAATTCCTCTTTACTCAGTGTGGCCCAGGCAAGCCAAAAGATTGAACAACCATGACTTAGAGCAGAGGTTTTCAGCCTGCAATCAGCAGACCCTTTGGGGTCCATGACAAGTTGCCAGGGGTCTGCACACAGGTCAAGAAAAATTTAGAAAAAGTAATATACATGAATTGTCGATTAGTAATTAGTTGTATTTGTGGGAATGGGGTCCGCCATGCAGCAACATGCTTTGGACACTACAGCCCTTAGAGTGATGTGTGTGTGTCTATTCCTTGAATTGGCTATTGACATACCCCTTGCCTCACAGTTTGATCTTGTTAGTAACTGACTCAGAGGGCTTTCGTTCTTCCCTTTTCTCTGCTAAGGGACTGATTCTTTTAACGTGGCATAAATAACCATTTTATATGTGCTCTAAGATGTCTGTGCATTCAGATGATCTTGAGCCAGAGTGGGAGAGAGCAGAGGGATTGCGGAATGTGAGTTCTGGGAAAACATAGTCTTTGGTTCTGTTCCCTATCATTGACCAGAAGCATTGAGAAGAAGGGGAGGGATGTCACTTTACTAAGTTCTATTTGCAAACCCACCAGTACTATGGCAAAATAAAAGACTTGTCAGAATGGTACCAACAACAAAACCAATTCTACAAGGAAACACACAAGTATGGGCCTGCAAATAACTAGTCCCCCTGTGCCTTGGGCAGTGGCAGGACCAACTGGTACATGACATGTTCCACTTCATTTGCATAATTGATTTAACTGAGTTTGCAAAAAGTGCAAGAGAGCATATGGAATGAATTCCTGTTGGTGATGTTCCAAAGGTGCTTTATCCAAAAGGCAACTGGACTTCCCTGGGTTTTTTTCCTTGAAAATATTTTGCTTCTCATCCAAGAACCTTCTTTAGTTCTTACTGAATCAGTTAAAAAACCTGAGGAAAATTGAATCATGATCTGGATGACTGAGAATCCCCATAGATAGTTGATGGTGCTCTGACCACACGACTACATGTACTGTGCAAATCCTTAGACACTGCATGAACTGAATAAGGAGGAGATCCCATCCTTTAGCATAGAAAATAACTTTTTCCCCCTATGGATGATAATAGTTTCTTAGATGAATTTCATTCATTAGATGAATGAAAAGAAAAATGGGGCCTGTGTCCAAAGTGAGTGAAGCACCTCCGACAAATTCTTTTTTCTCTTTTTTCAAATTGTCTTTCCTCTTTTCCAAGTTAATATGAATATCTGAGTTAATTTTTGGTAGATTACTTTTCAAGTTAAGTCAAGGATTGGCTGTCCAGTGTTTCACATGACAGAAAGAAATAATTTATGCCCTTCCTGTCAGAATCTTCCTACCAAGGGTCCCTTAGCCCAGAGGTTTTCAAACTTTTTCAAGCTGCGGACCCCAAAACATGCCATCGCTACATGGAGGACCCCATTCTCACAAAATCAACTAATTACTAATTGACAATTCATATATATTACTTTTTCCAAATTTTTCTTGACCTGTCTGGGATCCCCAAGGGGTCCACGGACCACACTTTGAAAACCTCTGCCTTAGTCAAAGGTTGAAACATGCTGTCCCCAGTTCCCTGAACCTTTTGATACCCTCCATAAAGTCCAACTGTGTTCTTACACTTCTCCTCTGGCTTCTTCACATAATCCATCTCTAGAAAAAGAGAAAGGAAGGTTATTTTGATCTTCCTACTCAAAATCTAGAAATACAGAACTTAATCCTGAAATCCAAGAAATGGATGTGCAACCTTAGTCTTGCGGGGGGGTGGTTGGAGAGAGGTCATCTGGTCCTCCTGTTTGGATACTTTATAGGGAGGCCTTCCTTGTTCCTTCTAGCTCTTCTTTTCTTTCATTCTTCTTTCTCCGTGTTCATTACAAATGTTTATTACATTTTTTTAGACTATAGGGGATAAGTGAAGGCCAGACTTTTTTGAAGATATTGATTGTTGCTTTCCCCAGTTAAGGGTAATACTCCATATATGGTGCCTTGGAAATAGCTCACAATCAGAAATTATCTAATTATCTAAGCCCATCTTCCTAAAAACCTTTGCTTAGGCTTAGTTTTCAGCAGTTATACCTTTGTCTAACTGGGCTTACATAGAAGAGGGTTTTGGGGGAAAACAATTCCTTGGTTCCATTTATTCCATTGGCTCAGTATGGAGAGAGTTTATATCAAGCTGGGTGCCTCCAATGGGGAAAAATATTGCTTGTAAGGAAGAAAAAAATGTTTTAATAATGCAGCCTGTTTCCACAAATAGCAGAGAGATGAGGATGGGGAGTGGGAACACTGTAGGCATATGGCACATTTATACAGTATTTGATACTAAGTATCTTGCACTGCAATGTGGATCCTCACTTCTCAAGATGGGAGGTTCTACTGGTGCCTGGACTTGGAGTATTGTATCAAAGAAGTCATGAGGCAAATATTTACAAGTTGCTCTTGTTCTAAGTCCAGGCTATTTGTGTAAAAATCTTTTTCTCATTGGTTTTCTCATCTCCAAGTATTATCTCTGTGTTCTTTACCATAGGCCAAAATAATTTAGCCCAAGGCCTTATCATCTGAGTTAATGATATTCTTGTATGGAGTTTATACACTACTATTGGGACACTGTGATGAAGCACAGAATCAGCTCAAATGAATGCCCTTTTAGTCACTTGATCACATTGTAGACACAAACATACAAGCGATTTGCAGGTCATCTAAAACTGGAGAAACCAGTTCTTTGAATCAAGGCTGTTTCATCATCTCCTCTTTAACTGAACCAGGTTGATATGTTAGTCTGTTAATTAAACCTCTCCTCCTCTAAAGCTGAGAAACCTAAGTTATTTCAGGCTTTGTAGAAAACAGGTTGCAGTGCCCAGTCTGTTTCATTCTTTATTACCCTCTCTAATCAAGGTTTGATCATTTGTTGACACAGCAACATGTAGCCTGATGACTTCCAGGTAATGGATTGACCTTGTTTCTGTCTCCCTTTTTCTCCATGAGAGCTGGCTAAAGGGTAGACTTGCCCTCTTGCCCTTTTTTTTGCTAGTCACGGTCTTTTCTTCTGAGGGACTACATTACTCTATTTATGCTGGCAATCAGAATGTTTTTCCACTCTGTAGAGTAAAGAGCAAAATGCCACCCTGCTACTTCCTTAACCTGCCCTGTTCCGAAGATGCAGTGGAAAGTCAAAATCCTGAAATACAGGATTGAACATGTGACAATTGGCTGGAAGAGCCCACAGTTTGGAACAAACACTAGTAACATTTAGAGAAGATCTACTTTCCAGAATTTATATACAGAAGTGACAATCAACAATGACCATAATGAATATTTCAGAAAATATTGGGTAGCTCTGGAATTTCTCATTTTCATTCAACTTTTAGTTTAACTATTGCCATTTTTGTGTGCATATATATTCTCTGCAATGCAGTAAAAAGAATCTGCATTATATGGGCTTCTTGCACTTGATAATCTTGAATCATATATGCAAATACACTTTCTAGAATCCATAAAAGTGCTCCTGGGATTCATAAAGGAAGGAAAGATATAACAGTAAGAGAGCATCGTGAACAAAACTGTAGTATAAATTGGGCAGATGAGACTTAAATGCAAGTTGTCCAAATTTGCACAACTAATTCTGATTTTTTAAAAATTAAATTGTAATATAACATACAAAAGAAATATGAAAACAAGCAATGGAAAAACAGGGAAGGAAAAGGGAAAAGAGAAAGTGAAAGAAAAAAGGAGAAAAAGAAAAGAAAAAGGCGTTGACTTCCGACTTCCTTTGGTGCAGTTAAATATAGCAATAAACGAGTTTCAACTTTTAACATTCGTAAGTAATTTGAATGGTCGCTTCTGTAGCAACTCATCTGTCTAATCGTAATTTCATTTTTTTAAATTTTGAGTACAAAGTCAAGGAGTGGTTTCCAGGTGTCTACAAAAGTTTTTATATTATTCTCTTTAATCAAAACAGTTAGTTTCTGTAACCATTCTTCCATTGTAGGAATCATGGTGACTTTCCATTTTTGTGCATAAAATAGTCTTGCTGCTACTATGACATATAACATTAAATTTCCATATATATTTTTCCAAATCTTTGTCCATTAGTTCCAAAAGAAATATCTCTGGTTTCATCTCAAAGCTGACTTTCAAGATCTCTTGTGTTAGTTTGTGGATCCTGTTCTTTGCTTTCTCACATGTCCACCATAAGTGATAAAAAATCCCTTCTTTGCTTTTACACTTCCAACATACATTTGAAATACCTTTGTACATTCTTGATAATTTATCAGGAGTTAGATACCAACAGTACATCATCTTATAAAAATTTTCTTGTAAATTATAATTAAATTAAATTTCAAACCCTTCTTCCACATATTCTCCCATTTGTCAAGTATTATATTATAGCCAAAAATCCTTGCCCACTGGATCATACAATGTTTCACATAATCATTTTCCAGGTTTGATTTCAATAGTAATTTATAAATCCTAGCAATACTATGTTCATCAGTACCACACAGTAAGGTTTCCATTTCATTTTTAACAGGATCAAACCCATGAGCGGAGGATTTTGGGCGTTATCTGCATGATAAAATCGATCAGATCTGGAGTGGTTTGGACTCTGACTAAGTGGATTCAGACGGGATGACTGAGGCAGGTCTTGAGAATGTTATCTGGGGGGGTTTGACCCTGTGACTCCTGAGGACATGGACAGGATTCTGGGGTGGCTGAACGCAACCACATGTTTATTGGACCTGTGTTCCTCCTGGTTGGTACTGGCTTCCCGGGAGTTTACACGAGGCTGGCTCCAGGGAATTGTTAATGCTTGGCTGAGCAAGGGGTTCTTGCCGGCTGCCTTAAAGGAGGTAGTGGTGAGGCCCCTCCTCAAGAAGTCCTCTGTGGATCCAGCTGTTTTGGCCAACTACCATCCAGTCTCCAATCTTTGTTTTTTGGCGAAGGTTGTTGAGAGTGTGGTGGTGTGCCAGTTCCACAGCACCTGAATGAAACTGTCAATCTAGATCCGCTCCAGTCTGGCTTCAGGCCCGGGTACAGCACGGAAACAGCATTTGTCACATTGGTAGATGATCATTGGAGGGCCCGGGATAGGGGTTGTTCCTCTATCCTGGTCTTGTTAGACCTCTCAGCGGCTTTTGATACCATCAACCATGGTATCATGCTGCGCCGGTTGGAGGGGTTGGGAGTGGGA
>JANHFO010005498.1:324085-340278 GCA_032468095.1 Pareas carinatus
CAGGCTGAATTGGCGCGTTCCCAGCGTCCCGCGTCTTATGGTCCGGAGCGCCTTATGGTGCGAAAAATACGGTATTTTGGACATCATTATTTGTAAAGACTGCTTGCTGCTTTAAATACTTTCTGATAAGTTTGTAAACCATGACATTTGTCTGGAATTGATTGGGTCTTCCTGAATATGTTGGCTAAATTCTGCAGGACCCCAGATATTGTAACAGCTTTCCCCAATCTGGATCCTTCCAAATGTTTTGGCCTCAAATTCCCATCAGTTCCTGTCACTGTATTCAACGGTTTGGTATTCTGTCCTTATGATTGAGAAAAACCCAAATCAGAACAGACTGTACCAGAGCAGCTTACAACTATCTGCATCACTTCTACAAGAAAAAAACAAGGTTTCAAAGTGTTTATAACTGAGCTATTGCTCTATGTAGGACTGGGTAACATCTGGGTTACAGACATCTGGATTAGGACTAGATTAAAAAGAGAGATATTTTATCTCAATTACCATCCAGTGGTCAGAGGATTGTTACAGCCCAGATATTGTATCCAACATATTTTATAATTTGCAAGTGATCATTTTTGAACTTAAAATGTAATTTTGCAAAAAAGATTAAGATGACAAAGATTACTGTGAATTTATGTACCAGAGACAAATTCCTTGTGTGAGTTCAAGCACACTTGGCCAATAAAGAATTCTATTCTATTCTATTCTATTCTATTCTATTCTATTCTCGAAAGCACTAAGCTGGTAATATTGAGATGTACAACTCCAACTATGTTGATATTTCCCACAATTTAGCCCTAGACTAAATAGTTTCCCCAGCAAAGCTCAATTTTCAGTATCAAATTGGTAATCCAAATAACTTCCGTATATGATATTGAAGACAAATTTGGCTGTGTTCTTTCCCTCAGACAGAATAATATCTTTGATTGGCCCTAATCATTGCTCTTTATTATGGTAGGCAGAGGGCAATATTAACTGCAAATTTGAGGGCATTGGACTCTCACATATTCTGTTGAGAATTTGGAGGAAAAGATTGAGAAAATGTCTAAGATCTGTTTTGGAGCATGGTCATTTTTCTTGGTTAACATCTATCTTCTGTGTCTGTTTCAGATGTTTTGCTGGTTTTTAACTCTAGAGATAGCAGTGAAGGTACAATTCTTCTCTGAGTGTATATTTTATTTATTTATTTAGATTTATCAGCCATCCAACTCCATTGGATTGGAATGAATTCTAAATATTGTAGTAGTGATAACTTTGGCACACTTTTTTTTTGTAAAGTGACTTTGCCTATTTGCATATTCTAACTTCCATGCATACTATAAGGACAGAAGAATGATTCTGTATTCCTTTGCTGGGTCTGACATACAGTTAATGATCTGATGGAAGTGGCTGCAAATTTGGTTCAAATTCATTCTTCTGTTGGGGCGCTGGACATGGAGAGGGAGGTGAAGATGAATTATCTAGGTACTTGCACTGATTTCAAGTAGAAGTGACTATGTTATTATGAGATCTGAGATCTTCCTTTGAGGTAGCATAGAGTTTTCCATATCACAGTACCAGAACAACTACTCTAGTGAAAATTTTTGCTTACCAATATGATCCTTCAATGTTTGGAGTTTTAAAATAATCACATATTTTCTCCACGGATATAACCTGAAGAGGGAGAGGGGGATTGCTTAGACTATATTTGTTAAAAATATTTTATTTTTAACATAGTTTAAGCAAAAGGATACATTTAAAAGTCGATATAAAAATCTAAGAGACCCTGCCAGACCAAACCAAGGGCCCATTTAGTGCTACATTATGGGTCACATCATAGCCAATCAGACACACTAAAGGTGGGTTTTGTTTTTGTTTTGGCTTAGCTTTTTGAGATCTAAATGTTATACTGACTAGGGATGATGGGACCTTCAGTCTAATGCAGATGGAGAACATGGGCTATCTGTAATTAGGATGAGGTGCATATTCTCCTAATAATGCCTCAAGACATTCTTCCTAATCCCACCTATGCTAGGTCACTACTCAGCAGTGAATGAAAGGTTACTTTGCTCTGTCAGTGATGAAAGATGTAATGTTTTCTTACAGTAGTAAGGCTATTCTGGAAGTATTTGGTTATACCCTGGAAAGAAAAAATAGTTTTGCAAGTTTTAATCAGAAGGCAGCTGCAAGTACAATGCTGGAACTTTCTCTGCATTGCCGCAACTCTGCCTCAAAATATCATCAAGTCACTGAGAATTTTTGTTTTGCAGTACAAAATACATTTATTTAGCTCCTGTAATACTTATGGAAAGCTTGTTAAAAGTTCTTAACAAGGTGGCAGATCCATCTGAAGCATAGGAGGGGACTGGTCTGACATTCAGACAGAGCTCAATTGCTGGTATGTGCACCTGTCATTTCCATCCAGGCCAGTCACACCAGTTGGGTGAACAGTCTTGAGTTGGCCTTATGTCTGCCTTTATCCTGATTCCTATCTTCCAGGGAAAACTGGTCAAGGGTTTGCTTCATTCATCTTCCCATAAAATCCTGATCAGCCTTGTTGGATAGCCAAGCTGGCTCGATGAGATGGACAGGATTTCTGCTTACCCAGACTTTGGAAATGAAAATCCTTACTCGCCACTTTTGGATCCTGGTCTGAATTTACAGAAGAATGTTGCAGTGCCCCTTAAAGACACACTGAAGCCTCACGAAGTCAGTGCTTTGCAGAATCAAGGCTTTATTGGTGGGGTAAGAATCGGGCATGGCAGCTGCTCTACTCATACAACCCTGTCTTGATAGGAGTTGGAACTGAAGCCCTGTTAGGAATCCAGTTGTTCGCCAACCCCTCCTTTATGCTATTTCATTAAACAGCACCGGCTGACTCTTTGCAACTGTGAGTCATTTAAAGAAGGCTTTTTTGTCTACACAACTGGACAGCCTTCCCAGTCTGCCGCAAAGGAATTTCATATTCCACCCCCCCCCAAATCGCTCTAGGTCTGCAACAGTTTATTGCAGGGAACAACCCCCACACTCTTGTCTTTTCAATTGGGGAAGAGGAAAGGAATCCACCCTGCACAGATCAAACCTCTTCGCTCTCATTCTCTGGCAGCTGGGATTCTTAATGTGTTAAGCAGGCCTCTGTTTCACTGGGAGAGAAATCTACATTTCAAAGCCTGTGTGTCAACTTTAAGTGGGAATGCAAAAATGTCCTGTGCAACATACCTTGGGGAGGAGGGAAGGGGATGGGTCAGAGCGCGATTCATTTTTTTTAAGTTAAATTGATTTTTAAAAAAACAGATGCTAGCTTCCAAGAGGGTAACAAAAGTTTATTTCCCTCCCCCCCCCTTCTTAATTAGCACTGCAAACAAAAAGGGGGCAAGGGGGGGGCAAAGCAGGATGGGGTTGAAGAAGTTGAACTGACCTGGAAAGAGGGTAAACATGGAAGGAGCTGGAGTGGGGAGCGGGAGAAAGAAATGAACTTTAGGCATTTGTTAAAATACACGTATGTGGAAAAGCGCTTGCCTGATATAAGTCATTCTGACATGAGATGGCCTTTCTTTTCCATAGGCTTCTAAAAACCAAAAGGATTGAATTAAGAACAAAAAGGGGAAGATAAACTCGTGGCCCCAACATTCCTTGGCAAGGGGAGCCACCCTCAGGTCTCCTCTAGCCCAATTGTGAACGTTCTGTCCAGAGGACACAGTAAAGGGGGTCTCTGCTTGTGTGGGGCAAGCAGCTGAAAGACCTTTGCCAAAATCGGGACTAATGAGATCCATCTGTTGATGTATTTGCAGGGTTTATAAGACAGGTTTATGGGAAACGTTGGAAAAAAGAACCATGTAGATATAATCGGCTATTTTAAAAATGGAAAAGGGATAACAGAACTTAGAGCTTGATCCTTTTGCACAGCAACTGATGCGATCTAAATTGGGTTTCAATGTTAGCTAGGGGGGAAAAACCAAAATTGGATCTTGAAAAAGGAATGGGGGGAGGGAAAGACCCCAGTCTCATACCGATAGGAGAAAGAAGCTTGTTGGGGGGGTGGGATTTGTATTTGAAAGCTTTGGACAAAATGTTCTTAAATTCAGGAGCTATACTGGAATCTGTGGAAAACACTCCTAAATTTACAACCTCTTGTCACCAGATGCTTTGAAAAAACGCAGTATTATTGCAGAAGGCAAAACACTGTAACTGGAAATAATAGAGATATTGACATGCTTAATTGAATAGTAGGCAATATTTAAGTACAAACCATATGCAGTGTTGTGTTACACAATAACATTATATATTTTTAGAAATAAAACCAGATAGAATGTGTTTTTCCCCCTAGGTGGACACATGTTTATAGCATTTCAGGGTCCATCTGGTTCACTTTAGTCACCCTTTGATTTGGGGCTTTAAACCACACTCTTCTCTCTGATGAAGAGAAAGAGTGTATGTGCGCGCGCACACACACATGCATGTACGTGTGCATGCAAGCAGTGTTAAGAAGAAAAACGGGAGGTTTCCATTTTCATCTCATTTTAAAATGCAGGATTCAGAATTGGAGGCCTTTCTTCCCCACTCTGCTTACCCCCAGTATTATAAATCCCATTTTGTATTATTGTTTCCTCACCCAACTAAAGTTGTTTTCCTTTATGATCCTTTTGATGCGAAAGGAATGGAAAAGTATTTTCAAAGTTTTAAAACTTCACACTAAATGACACAAGAAAGCAACCAGCACCATTAGCAATACAAAAGCTGTCTTAAGAATGACAATTTGGCATGGGCAGGAGGGAGGAGAGGCCATCAGTCTGCCACAGGGGAAAGATTTTTAAATTTAATGGGAGTTTTTAAAAAAGATTTGTGCAACAATAGGTTTCCTTTCTTTTCTTAACTTCTTCCAAGTATCCTTTAGCATCTTGTTCCATCTTTAGACTCATTGCAAAGAGCTGTTACCTTGCTAGATAAATGGATGGAATTTGCTAGCTAACTTCTAGGTAGGATTGGAGCCACTTCAGTAAAGCCTTTTAGAAACTTTGTTTAACTCAGAAATAGGATTTTGTGTTTCTTTATAAATAATTCCAACTCATTCTAATTCCACCCAATTCAAACTATTCAAATACTCTGAAAAAATTCAAAAGAAGTGAACTGTTAGAAGCAAATTATTTAGAATACTGATCATTTTTCAACATACACCCCACTAAATTTCAAAATAGAAAACATTTCTTTTACCATAGTTTAGAGAGCAATTCTTAATTCTAAACAAAAACGCTCAGGATCTAATTGTTAAGATTTACCTTTTCACCAAAATGATATAAGCTCCCCAAATTCTCAACATATTGGAAAGAAAAAGAGAAAAAAAATTACATCTTTTCACAGCTTGCATAACAGATGCAAACGCATACGTGTGCAGTCATCATATGCAAGGACTCAAAAGACGAATTTCATCATGTTTTATTTCTGATGCATTTTTCATTTTCAAAAATGGTAAGAAGTTAATCTATCTGCAGTAATTTCCATGTAAATCTAAGACTGATATTGTTCCTTAGTGTTTCTGGAAATCAGTTCCAAATCAGACATTTGATTTAGAAAAAAAAGGTTTAGATTTAATACTTTTTTCATTGAATATATTGTTTTCTGCTATTACAGTTTTATTGAATAATAAATTGTTACTTCCTATAAGTGCATTTAGGGAAGTTACCCAAGCATCTGAAAATTTCTTGAGAGCTATAATAGAAAGTTGAGAAAAGTATACATCCTCAAAGAAGAAAATTGTAGAAGACAGAAATGTAGCTTTCCCTCCCTCCTATATAGGAAAAAACTGGTAAAATAAGGTTCCTATGCTTCTCAAAAGATAATGTTTTTCAAGTGAAAAAAATAAATTTCCCTTAAACTTTTTAAAATGCCACCAAGCATGTCCCAATAGCCTTCTTTAAAAAGCTCCTTTTTAAAGTTCTTTCTCCTCAAGCAAATTGATATTGCGCTGTGAAATATCAATCGCTGTTTTTAGTTAGTTTTTAGAAGCTAAGGAGATATCTCAGAAGTAAATTGCTTTGGAGGCAGTCGCTGATGCTTTTGAAAAATATTCAAATTGAATTTGCAAAGAACAAATCTGTTTAATAAAGGAAATGTCATTTTTAAAAAGCTACCTTTTGTACAAAATGCCTAGGAAAAAAAATAGAAACATACAAATGTAACAAAGAGAATTCTGCGGCTTAAGGCAAGAAAAACTTTCTTGGAGGTCATAATTCTCTAAAAGAAATAAACATAAGAAAATCTGCATAGTCAAGGCCCAAATTTCAGCAAAGGCGAGAAGGCTCAGCCATTTCCCCCAAACCCATCCCAAATATATTTTCATAGACAGAACATTACTTGCCAACCTTTCAACCTGGAAAGGAAAAAATGAGATGGAAAAAGTGTTCCTGGAAACATATCAAAAATTTTAGCCTGCAAGAGAGAGTTGATGGAGGATATTGAAGGTGAGTTGGGTGCAGAGAGTGATGCAAAACCTGGCTCTCATGAAAAATTAAGGCAAAAATAGCCTATTAAGGGCCAACCCAAACAGCACACAGTCCTCCTGGCTCCAGAAAGAGGGAAGGGAAGAAAAGGGGTGGGAAGGGGGGGTGGGAAATAACATTCAAAAAAGAGATGGAAAAATAGTTTTTCTTTCTTTGACCCCCTCCGTACTTTTTCTGAAAAATAAAGTCCTTGCTGCTGTTCTCTTAGATGTTTTTAAATAGAAATATATAATTACATTTACAGATGCTATTTACAATTTTAATTACAAAAAAGACACCCTTTAATAGTTAATTAAAAACCTAAAGCAAAGAAGTTTAGAACTTGTTTTAATTAAAATGAAACAGTTTTAAATACTTGGGGGTTTTCTTCTTGTTTTTCTTTTTCCTTTCCAATTGTCAGAGACGTTTCCAGCTGTATATAGTAAAGAAGCCCCACTCCCCAAACTGCAGGGAGATTTTCCAAAGAACATCTCTCCATACATACAAACAGGATCGGCTCATGGAGAGAGATGCAGGCAGATCTGGCGCTTTCTTGAAATTCTGGAGCTGGCAATCTGCTTCCTCCATTTCCCTTCTCAAACAGTAGTCTCCCCATGTTTGCTGTTAGTTAGCCTGGTATAAAATTTCCTCCAGGAATGAAGGGTTTTCCCGGACCAGATCCAGAAACCTGAGGTGATGCCCACAATCAACGTCATGAGATACTTGATCATGTAGACAGTAAAGTCAGGGGTCATCCGTGGGGTATACTGAAGTGGACAGGGAATGGCCAAACTCTTACAGTTTTGGCTAATCCAGCTACGCTCCCAGTGCTCACGGAAGGCCTGTTCATAGAAGTAGCAAGCAATAACAATGGTGGCTGGCACCGTATAGAGGACACTGAAGACCCCAATGCGCACCATGAGACGCTCCAGCTTCTCTGTCTTGGTGCCCCCATGTTTCATGATGGTACGGATGCGGAAAAGTGACACAAAGCCTGCCAAAAGAAATGAGGTGCCAATGAAGAGGTAGACAAAGAGGGGAGCTAAAACAAATCCCCGAAGTGGGTCTATATTGTTGAGCCCCACAAAACAGACACCACTGAGGAGGTCACCATCAATCTGCCCCATGGCCAGGATGGTGATTGTTTTGACAGCAGGCACAGCCCAGGCTGCCAAGTGAAAGTACTGTGAGTTGGCTTCAATGGCTTCATGTCCCCACTTCATGCCAGCTGCAAGAAACCATGTGAGAGACAAGATGACCCACCAGATGGAGCTGGCCATGCTGAAGAAGTACAGCATCATGAAAAGTATGGTGCAGCCTTCCTTTTTGGTACCCTGCACCACTGTCCGATAGCCATCATCTTGGAAACGTTCATTGCACACCACCCGTTCCTCCAGTACAAATCCTGCAATATAGGCTACAGAGACCATGGTGTAACAGCCAGAGAGGAAGATGATGGGTCGTTCTGGGTAGCGAAAGCGCTGCATGTCCACCAGATAGGTAGTGACAGTGAAGAAAGTAGAGGCACAGCACAGAACAGACCAGATGAGAATCCAGATGCGTGCAAAGTGAATTTCCTCTTGATTGAAGAACATGTGTCCATCATTCTTGGTGGGTTCACATGGTGCTGCACAGTCTTTCTCTCCAAGAAACTTGTAGTTGAGGTAGCTGGGCACTTTAAGAACTCGTGGGCAGTGGAAAGGGTGATCCAGAGTGGCATAACGTGGTGGCCCAACAGTACCCTGTCCAGCAACTGGAGTGGCACTTGTTATCAATGCTGGAGAGCCACCTTCCTCTGAATGATTCTGCCCCACACAGATCTGCTCTGCCCCATGGCGTGGAAAGTTCTCACAGCGCAGTCGTTCTGGCCACTGGAAACCAAATTTGTTCATGAGGGCTTCACAACCTTGGCGTGCCCTCTCGCAAATAGATCGGCAAGGTGGAATGGCCTGCTCCAAGACAGTGCACACAGGGGCATACATAGAGCAGAGGAAGAATTTTAGCTCTGGGGAGCACTGGACCTTCACCAGTGGGTAGAACTGGTGGACCTCCAAGCCAGCATCCTCTTGGCTGGTATGTCCCAGCAAATTGGGCATGATCGTCTGGTTATATGCAATGTCAGTGCACAACGGAATGGAGATAGGCTGGCAAAAGCCGTGGTCGGGGATAGAAATGCCCTTCTCTCCGTGGAACTGGGCCCAGCAGGATCCCAAGAGCAACGGCAGCAGCAGGCAACGGGCAAAGGACGCGTCGGCAAGGCGCATGGTGGTTTACTTCCCGTCAGCTCTTACGGACGCCCGAGAGCTTTTGTCTCCTCCCCAGAACGAGCTGAAATCTGTCACTTCCTTCGGGGACCCTAGTCCTGGCAAAACTTTTTGGGATCAGCCTCGGAGAGCTGAGGGAGGCAGAACTCCACTCACCCAGCGGGAACTCTTCCTGGCCGCGCGTCTCTCCAAGCGCCTTTCGCTTCCCTTTGTGTCTTCCCTCCCCAATTAGTCTGTTTCAAAGGAGGGCCCCCGGGCTGCGTTGAGCTTCGCCCAGCCTTCTCCTCTTTCTCCTCCCAACTTAATCAATTCCAGGCCGGCCCCTTCTCTCCTTCNNNCCCCCCGCCTGGCCGCTTGCATCTCCATCAAAGAGATCTTAGCTGCCTAAACCCCTTCCCAAAAATTATTCTCGCCCAATCAGATTCAAATTCAGGGACCAGCCTCATCCCCTCCTTCCTTTCTGGGATTGGTCAGCCAGCTCGAGGTGGGGAGGGGAGGAATAACGAGATCACAAACCTAAAGTCAAATTTCTTCCCTTCCCTGGTATCCTGTGGCAGTTTTAAAGGAGAAATAATTTACCTTGGATTATCATTATCCACCTCCAGTCATAATCATATTATTAGCAAGCAGATTACCTTGGTTGTGCAGCCAACTCAACTCGCTCTCCTTTCCCAAATTCTAATAAATAACGTGTAAAGGAAGCCACCTCGTCTTTCTGCAAACAGTTTTCAACCAAAACACACGCAAAAACTGCCTGGAACACAAGCTAATGTGTTTCACAGTTCCCGTCCCACCCCCTATTGCCTATCTTGCATTTCTTTTTGTTTTTAACTAGTGAACTCACTGGTATTTTGTTTGGGGCAGGTCTCTGTTTACAACTCACAATAGATGAGTTGTTATAATCTATCTATCTATCTATAGAAAACAAGTATAAGTATAAAAATGCCATATAAACATATAGGTATAAACAGGTATAAACATATGCATAACAAATGACTACGAACAAATGGAAACAGTTAGGACAGGGACAGTAAACAGGCTGACCCACTTATGCACACCCCCTTAAAATCCCATATCTTCTCTGGCTAGTATAATGAGTGAGAGAGGAGAGAATGTTCTGTCTATCACTGCTCTTCAACAAACAAAATTATATGTGTGGCAGACTTAGAGGTCTTCCTGTCTATATTATTTCCTTATATAACAACTTGAGGTTTTCAGGATTGGTTCCTTCAGATTAAATATTAACCTCTGGGTGATGAGAATGGAGGAGGAGAAGGAGAATAATAATATAGATAACCATCCAGCTCCTGTTTGAAAAGATTTATCCACCCCTATTTCTAGGCTTATTGTTTCACAGGTTAACATTTCTCACCATCAGGAAAGCTTCCTAGCATTCCCCTTGAATCTTCTTTCTTTTAACTTTTATTGTCTTTGTCGTGCTTTGGATTTCAAACAAAAAACATGTCCATTCTGTTAACAGCCTTCTGGGTATTAAAAAATGGCTATCCTATTTCTTTTTGGTCTTCTAGTTCACAAACTATATGTGTCCAATTTCTTTCTTCACCTTTCACAGAGTATGGCTTCCATTCCAACTATTTTTCTTTGTGGCACTCCTCCTGAATCGGTTCCTGATTCTTTTTGCTGCTTTCAATGCCCAGAAGTAGACATGGTACTTCAGGTGTGGCCTAACCAAAGCAGAGTACAATGGAACTGTTACCTCCTGTGATTTGAATGCAATGCTTCTGCTAATACAGATTATAAATTAGTCTGACTATATCAAGTATTTGACTTAATCTAGACATGTATAGTTAAATGCTCCAAAACTGTAGACAGAATCCAAATACCAAATGCCCCGATGCCAAGTGCAATTGCAGCGTAGCTTAGCAGCATCTCAAAAGTTATTTCAAAGTCAAAAAAAGAGGAAAAGAAAATACATTCTTAACCAGAGCAGTGCAACTGATGCTAACTGCCAAAATTAGTTCAAAAAGTGACCCTTGCAATATAGCTCATGAATATGAATGGGGTGGGAATAGTGAGCAGGTCTTGGACTGGAAGTGCAAAGAGGACTGATTGGATAGCTCCTACTAAGAGAGGGAATGTGGTGACTAAATTGGAAAATATTCAGGAGCAATGTTAGACAAGAGCAACTTGCATTTCAAAAAGTAAGCTATTTTCAATACTGTGCTAGGACTAACCATCTACCTATAAGTCAGTTGAAAACTATACCATGCCATATGAAATTCACTGTTCCTATTACATCTTTTCTGATTTGATAAGCAAAGCGATCGACTGATTTCTCAGAATTATTGCTTCCCTTCATTTACACATAATTGTGCTGTGGGATCTGGCTGTTTAAGAAGACTATAGAGATCAGAGGAAAGGGTTAACTGCTCTGTTCCCACCCATTGCTGATCACTAGACTATATATCAATAAAGGAGAACATCTGGAGCTGGGGTTGAAATGAGTGGTTTTTAGTGCTCTCTGAGTGTGGGTGTTTTCTTGTAGAGGGTGCTAACAGTTTGAGTAATGAAAAGTCTGCAAGAAAACAACCACACTCAGAGAACACCAAGGACTCCTCACTGGACCACATCTCCAATATTTGGTGGTGAAGCTTAATAATATTTTCACATAGTTGGTTATTTTCATATAATTAAGGAAAACCTAAGCCTATTGTGATCACTGGGGACAAGATCAAGGGAATAATCAAGGTTAATACAAAGCATGGAAGGTCAGTGACCTACTGCCCAAATCCCAGGTTCTTCTGTAGAACAGAAATAGCATTATTTGCAACATGTGTTCCACAAAGTACAAGACTTCCTTATCTTCGTTACCATTTCTACTCATAAAAATTTAGGACTCAAGACCAGTAGAACTGGTGTTGGAACTAGGTCCAGAATATATCTTGTTCAGAAGGACACGGAAAAAGTGATACAAACTATGGATGCAAGTAGTAGTCACTATAAATGACATGGCCTATCTGATCAAAGCAAAATTATATACAGGTAGTCCTCCATTTACGACCACAATTGAGCCCAGAATTTATGTTGCTAAGTGGGTAAGTAGTTAACTGAACTTTGTTCGATTTTATGACCTTTCTTGCCATATTTATTAAATGAATCTGTGCAGATGCTAAATTAGCAACATGGTTGTTAAGTGAATCTGCCTTCCCCATGAACTTTGCTTGTTAGAAGGTCGCAAAAAGAGGATCACATGATCCCAGGACACTGCAGCCGTCCTAAATATGAACAAGTTGTCAGGTATCCGAATGTAAATCACTTGAGCATGGGGATGCTGCAATGGTCACAAGTGTGAAAAGGGATCATAAGTCACTTTTTTCAGTACCGTTGTAACTTTGAACGGCTACTAAATAAACTATTGTAAGTCGAGGACTATCTGTAGTATAGATTATTCCCGTCTTGCAATACTTTGAAAGAAGAAAGTGTGGCTGATGACTATTTTTTTTCCAATGCCAACTTCTTTCAACAGGAATGGCTAATGTCTAATGTTCCAAACATAGATCTATGATTCTCTCCACTAGTTATATGTCCAGGAAAGGTGATACCTTTCCATGAAACCTCAACTTATCTTTTGGAAGAAGCATATTGGGAAAGCTGCAAAGATGTTCTCAAAATTATAGATAATCGAGTGGTGTGCCAATCAGGGATAAAAGCTCAGCGGTCCTTATATCATCAGAATGGAGAAATCAATAGCCTATTCCTCATAATCTCTTAAAATTTAATTTATGCATTCAGAGGCAGAGTATCTGATTGTGAGATGCTATGGATAGATGACAGAGGTGAAGAATTTGGACTCAGTTCTTTATTAAATAAAACAGTCTGATTTATTTTTACAATCCAGAGCATAGCAGCCTGAAATCTACCCACAATTACAACTTCCTTATGGGATCTTCACAATAATGATGAGTCAAAAAGGGAAAGTAATGGCTACTTGGAAACAGTGAGGAAAGAGCACATATAATTCCTCAGATATTGAAAGCATCACTAAGCCTTGGAATTACACAAGTACTGCACCCATTGATGGCTACAGAGTTGAATCTGCCTTATAACTCCTAAGTTTATTAACATGGTATAAAAACTGATGGGTCAAGTAAAAGGTACTTCTGTCACTTGTCTTTTTTTATTCTCCTTGTACTGTTACTTTTAAAGCAGTAATAGGTATATGTCCAATAAAGAACTTCAAAATCTTGATCCCCAGCCAACTTAAATCCCTTCTTTCCCCACCTTCTGTATCAGATTTTCAGAGACTGCCTGGACACATCCTTTCAGTTTTCTTGGCAGGGCTTTTCAGAAGTTGTTTGCCACTACCTCCTTTCTAAGACTGACAGAAGGTGACTGGCCCAAGGTCATCCAGCTGGTTTGTGCTTAAAATGGAATTAGAACACAGCCCCCCAATTTCTAGCCAGTTTCCTTAGCCACTACATCCCACTAGCTCTCCTTTACCTTCTCTTTACCTTCCTATAATCTCTTGTAAATGAGAAAGAAGGAGTTTGGCTCTTTAAAAGAGTCCTTTGAATGCAGATGCTGTTCCTCGCTTATAATTGCCCCCTTTGATTAACAAAGAAGACCCATTATGACTCCTTTCTTTCTGAGGGGCACCTCTATGCAATGGCAGTCTTTCACATGTTGGTGTAAAGGTTTATTTGGAAAGCTCAGAATTTAGACTGGGATGGGAAAGGAGGAGGTTGGACATAATTATGTCAAATTTAGGGGCCATTACCAAGCAGATATGAAAGCAACCCTGATTGTGTTTTAATTATTTATAATGTTGAAATTCTTCATGCCCTTTTGTTGGGGTTGGGGTGAGGATTTGAGAAGATAGAGTTTGGGTTGAAAAACATGCAATTATGATTCAATTATTGAACAATTTTGAATTTGTGATTGATTAAATATCAACAACTAGTTTAATATAGTAAGTTGTATATGTATACAGTGGGATGAACATATAGTTTTAAACATAAGAAACCACTTCAATCTTTTTGAACTTTTTAAAAATAAAAAGAATGATACATATTTTATTCAAAAACTCCTTATGAGGAAGACTTGATTAGACACAAACTAAAGATAAATGAAATTATTTCCAGGTGAAATCAACTAGACAGATTGGTCAAGAAAATTAAATCCAACTGACTTTTCTAGGAATTTACATAATTTTGTGAGGCTCCTTTTCTGGGGAAAAAGCATTGGGAATATAGATTGACTCTTGATAAAATATGTCAGGTTATTTCTACAGGCCTAGACCCTACTCACAGGATCATTTTCCTGTGCAAGTTTCATTAAAGCAGATGAATCCCACAATCGATTATTTTAGCCTCTGAGGTAGGATATGTCAAATTGTTTCTCCCTTCCCATAGCAGTAAAAACACAACACAAATAAACTAACCATTTTCAGAACTTTCTAAATCATTTGCTCGATGTGGCAGCAGATACACTATGTCTGCCTTGTTTCTGGTAGAAGCTTTATTTCTGATCAAAACTGGTTTTCATATAACTCCTGCTGTTCCACTGCTTGTCCTACAGAGTCTCTCTTCCCACCAGGACCCTAAACTGCAGGACAATCTGGTATGTGTAATAGGATCAGGCCATAGCCTTTCTTTCTCAACAACTGACCCTAAGCCTTTCCCTCCTTATCTCTCCCCTTCTCTGCCAACTTAGCCTCCTTTCCCTTCCCCCTCCTGCCATCTTGCCTTACCTTCAACCTCTTATCTTCTGGCAGTTGCAATTCTTCTCTCCTCATATTTCAAGTCCTGCGCTTGTTTCTCTCCTGCTTGACCCTAGGATTTTATCTGGGCCCATTTCCCCCCTGAAACTTGATCGTGCTTTTTTTTTTTAAAGCACACCTTCCACTTTGTTCTATCTTTCTTTCCTCCCGCTTTCCAAGATTGTTTTCCCTCAGCAGCCAGCATCCAAGCTAGGTTTTTGTCCCTGGTTTGCTGACCCCAGGAAAGCTGCTCCTGTCTTCTTTGAAACTTGGCTGCCTGTTTTGTTTCAAGCTATTTCTGACCCCCCCCCCCCAATTTAAAATAACTCGGGCTGAGACAACCTGATCCAATTCAAACCAGCCATGAAACTCTTCAGTTCTACTTTCCTAGAGACAAATGAGTTGCCATTCATGACCACCATAAAAGGATACAAAATGACCAGGAAACAGGACCAGAATTCTTTACATGTTCTATATATGATGTCTTGATAAGATTCCCTACCTCCTACCTCCTCACATACACACACATCACAATTTCTTGCTAGTGATATTTAAAGCCTGTCCATTATTGCCCCATTTCTTGATTGAGGAGTGGACCCTTTTGTCTTTATATTGCAAGCACAATAGTGCAAAAGCAACGTCTTATTTTTTGCAAAACTGGTCTAGTTAAATGCAACAACATCTTAATGCTGAATTTTATTCTCTGATAAATACTACTTTTTCACCTCCATGTCTTCACATAAGAAAGTACATAATAAACCAAAATCAAATAAAGAACCTGATCTCTAAGCATAGTGTGGGAATCCAGGAATTCTTGAACATCATTCCTATTGCCTTTCACTTGACATGTCTCACAATTAACACATTCACTGTACATATATTGCAGTAAGCCATGGTTTATTTAACTATAGTTTATTAAATAAACTGCAGTTGGCTAGATTTCACCAACAAGTAAGCCACACTTTGGCTGAGCTTGTTCTATAAATCTAGCCACTATCAGGCTAAACTTCTCTCCACTGTCACCAGACTACATCTGACTATAAAAGAAGCATGCTGAAACTCCAGAAATTTTCTAACCTGATTAACCCTTCTCCTTAAGGAGCAGTTTTATTATAAAATATTTTGAACAGCAAGTTTCCAAATAACTGAAGCATAGTCACATAATAATGTGGCAGAACATAGTGCTCTATAGAGCGGATGAAGGCCAAACCATGAATTATCCCTGCCAAATGCTGGATTTGTTTTTCCCTGGTGCAAAGTAGCCAATTATCACACCAGGCAGGAAGTTACATTCTATTCTGTTTATTCTGTGCAGTTCTTGGGACTACATCACAAATCGAGAGAGAGCCCCCAATACACAAATTAGAATAGTTTTTATACACTGTTGGAAAACAAAACTACATGTTCATTAGCAAGCTAATGGGTAACAAGCAATAAAATATTCATACCACAGGTAGAGGATGATCCTCCCAGAAGATGGGTTCCTTACTAAAACATTGCAGCCCTCACAATTTTGTCCCTAACTGATAAGGCTGATCTATATATATAAACACGAAAAACTGACTGACTGACTCATCACCGGATCTCAAAAACGACAGTATAACAGCCACAAACATGAAATTTGGTAGATACATTCGTTTGGGCATCTAGGCACTCACTGAGAAAGGATTTTTTAAAATATTAATTTTTACATGAGTTATTTAAGATTTATTGCCATATTTAAATTCAGGATGGGTAGAGGGTTGTGATTGG
>JANHFO010005499.1:10731-22005 GCA_032468095.1 Pareas carinatus
CCTCCCTCTCCCGGGGGAGAGGGAGGGAGGGAGGGAGGGAGAGAGAGAGAGAGAGAGAGAGAGCGCCATCACCATAATCATCAGCAAGTGATCTTCTATCTCTGCTGAAAAGATATCTATTGGAAGGGGTAATGAAAGGAGACCTTTCTGCTTACCCTCCATCCTAACACAGAATGGAATCATTCAGGGGGAGAACGTGCAACAAAGCTTCCACTGAGTCTGTTCCAGACATTGCTGGAGAGCATAGAATGACAAGACCCTCCAGAGGGGATATCAGCTTGCACCATCCTCTTCCCCTGCCCACCAAGAAAAAAAGGTGGCTTAGGGGAGCAAGGAGACTGTTGCTGTCTGTCTTCTTTCTTTATCAACTCACAGCATTAGGAAATGGAATGCTTGATAGTCACCAATTAATTCTGTGAAGAGGTTTGAAGAGTTTTGTCTCAAGTAACCTGACACTAAGGAATGATTGACTTTCCTTACCTTCATCTGTCTTTCTCCCCATTCCACTATATTATCAAGATATTTTTTAATCTTATCTTACCTTTTGTGAGATGTAAATTTGTGGGAGGAAGACCTAAAACTTAGGATTAGTAGGGAACATAGGGAGTCTTAAGTCTGGTGATCCGATCCTCAAGGCAAGGCCCTGACATCGCAATTCTAGATGAAGTCCACTATGAATGCCTACAGGATCCATCAACATTTCAATCATTCCAAGTAAACTCTGACTATGCAGACTAAATGTCCAAAGTTCTAAGAAGGTGAGATATTTATTTTCTGAAGTATGAACTAAATTTATACATATATTTTGGAAATATGGAATTTCCCCCCCTATGTAACAGGAATATTGTATTGTTTCCCTCATCTGACCCTTATCACTATGAATAACAAGCAGAGCACAGAATAACAGAGTTGGAAGGGACCTTTGTAGGTCATCAAGCCCAACTCCCTGCCCAAGCAGGAGACCCTATACCATTTTTGACAAGTGTCCGTCTAGCCTCTTCTTGAAAGCTTCCAGTGATGAAGCGCCCACAATTTCTGAAGGCAAAAGCTGTTCCACTGGTTGATTGTTCTCCCTGTTAGGAAATTTCATCTTATTTCCAGGTTGAATCTCTCCTTGATCAGTTTCCATCCATTGTTCCTTGTCTGGCCTTCGAGGGCTTTGAAAAATAGGTTGACCCCCTCCTCTTTGTGGCAGCCCCGCAAATACTGGAACACTGCTATCATGTCACCCGGGGTCCTTCCCTTCACTAGACTAGCCACGCCCAGTTCTTGCAGCCGTTCTTCATATGCTTTAGCCTCCAGCCCCCTTACCATCTTTGTTGCTCTTCTCTGGACTCTTTCTAGAGTCTCAACATCTTTTTTATAGTGTGGAGACCAAAACTGAATGCAATATTCTAGTTGTGGTTTTACTACAGCTTTATAGAGCGGTATCAGTACCTCACATGATCTTGATTTGATCCTCTATTGATTCAATTTAGGATTGTATTCGCTTTTTTGGCTGCCGCCGCACACTGCTGGCTCATATTTATTTGATTGCCCACTAGGACTCCATGATCCCGTTCACAGTTACTGCTATTGAGCCAGGTTTCACCTAATCTATATGTGCACTTTTGGTTTTCCTTGCCTCAGTGTAGAATTTTTACTTTTCTCTACGTTGAATTTCATTTTATTAGATAGAGAAGACTCTGCAAAGAACTCCAGAAGAGTCAGCCAAAGGACACATGGAAACCTGTGGGT
The DNA here is from genome assembly GCA_032468095.1 of Pareas carinatus. Taxonomy (NCBI): domain Eukaryota; kingdom Metazoa; phylum Chordata; class Lepidosauria; order Squamata; family Pareidae; genus Pareas; species Pareas carinatus. The sequence continues at coordinate 12,469 of JANHFO010005499.1, forward strand.
GGTCTGGTGGCAAGGGTTTAGATGCAAACAGTCAAAGGGCAAAGCTCCATGGATCAGTCATCCAACAGAGCAAATAAGCTTGGGGTAAAATCCTTTTGGGATGACAATGTACTCTAATAAAGTCCAGAGTCTTGCTGAATCCTTAAATCCTTCCTTTTCCCCAGCCTGAGAAAATTGAAACTACTGCTGATCCCTATCCAACTTCTCTAGTTCTCTGTTTCAAAGACAATATACCTCCAAAGCTTGTCTACTTTACTAATTGCAATTATGCTTTGCTTCAAATACCAAGATGAGAAGTTTAGAAATAAAACTGCTAAAACAAACCTGAGCAATAAAGTTGCCCATCTCTTTTGGAAGGATGAACAAGGAGACACTTATTCTGCTGTGTGCTGAACAATGTAAACATCTCCACTCAATCTCCTTGCTTTGCCACCCATGCAGCACAAGAACAAAAGTACAAATGACTAGTTTCTTCACTAGTCACATGTAACCAGTTCATTACTACTTGATTGCTAATTTTAAGTTTAGATGCAGCAAGTTTCTGCCACCCCTGAAGTCAGGGATTCATATTCATTCAAGACAAAGCCTGCCTTTTTCTCTCAAACCTAAATAATGCTCTGTTTTACTGAACAGTCCACATATTCTACTCTGTTCTACAGGAACATCCTTGAAGTTTCCTCTGCTTTCACCTTAGACATGCCAAAAATCAAGGAAAGAGGAATAAGGAATTCATATTAAGTGGACTGGGTGCAGGGCTGAGTGTGTCATAGTCTTCTGTTCAAAAGGAAGGGCATTAAAAGGTTTTGTGAAAACAGAATAACAGAGTTAAAAGGGAACTTGGAAGTCTTCTAATTCAACCCAGTGATCAAGCAGGGAACCCCATATCATTACAGGCAATTGGTTGTTCAATCTCTTCTCAAAAACCTCAAGTGGGGAACCTACAACTTCTGGAGGCAAGCTGTTCCACTGATTAATTGTTCTCACTGCCAGGAAATTTCTCCTCAGTTCTAGGTTGCTTCTCTCCTTGATTAGTTTCCATCCATTGCTTCTGGCCCTGCCTTCAGGCACTTTGTAGAGTAGGCTGAACCCCTCTTCTTCATTAACATCCAAATAAGGAAGGCTACTCACAGAAAATATAACCTTCTCTTCCTTTTCTGTTGCATGTGGATAATTTGTAGGGTGAAATTCAAAACAGTGGAAATAGAGCTGCATAGGAGATTTTTAACAAAATTGTCTGTTCTAGATGACTGCTGCTTTGGATGGTATCAGTTGTTCTTTTATTATACTCCAGTTAAATGTATTTTCTTAAAATAGGGATAATGACACAATCTTCACACATTGGATCAAGCCTCCAGCAATCTTCTGTAATATACAGAAGGATAAATATAATTTATGAGCACCTGAAGCCACCGTTTTTTCTTCCAATCACTTTCTATTCTCTAACAGACAATTTGAAACAATAGGTTTGAGTCTACTATCCTGCTGCTGTGTTCAACTAAACACTGTAGTGTATTATAGAACACTGTATTCATTCTAACCCTGGGTAAAGAAGATTTTCCTTTACTTCTTTACTGCTTTCTCCATGATTTTCCTTTAATTCTGCAACTTACAACTATGATGTAAGAATAAACACAATGGATTATGGTTGAAAATGGCAGGTCCCTGTTGCAACATGAAGACAGAAGAAGGTTAAGAAGACCTTACCACAAGGGTGTGAAATAGTAATAGAAATATAGAACAGGTGAAGACGTGGGAATTACTACCAGTTGCATTTCTCAGCACTTGGTGTGATAGAGTGTCGTCCTACATCAGCAGAAAATAACCCCTTGTATGTCATCTAAAATGATGGGCATTTTCTCAGACTAGAAGGAAAGTGAGACTCTAGCAGCAACAGACAAGAAGGAATTAAAAAAAAAACCTCTAGTGCTAAATAGAGAAAGCATCCATAAGTAGCTCAAGCTGTTGGCAGGTTTCCTGTGGCATATAATTCTTTACATATTATATTTTCAAGATGGGCACTTTATATTTTTCTATTTAAAGCATATACCTAAATATGCCAAAAACAGATATGATGAGCAGGTATTTGAAAAGACATGCCTCTTCTTGTGTATATGTAAAAGCAAACACAGACACGTTGTTAAACAATGTATAAACTGAAAATGCTAGACTGCCCTCATATTGTCAGTAATGTGAGAAATTAGAAACCTGAGACATTTCCCCCCATTAGTTCTCCCTGTGCTCAGCGTAGTAGTACATCGGGCAGGAAAGAATTCAATGGAACATGAAAGGAACTCTTTGCTTGCTTGTGTGTATAAAACAACATGGCTTTGCTTCCTCTTCCACAGGCAATTTAAAGACATGAGGGGAAATCTTGTCCAGTCTCTCAAAAGATTTACAAGTCCTTTCTAAAGGAGAAGCAATCTATCTAGAAGAGAAACAATGTGCAATCGTCTTCCTATATTTTCCCATGGGCCCACATCAAAATTGCTCAAAATAATGCTGAAGTAGAGAACATTCTGCTTTTTGGATTAAGGGGGCTTCATGCAGGAAACAAGCAGCATATGTCCAGCTATTCTCCTAACAAAATTCCTTCAACAAAATTATTTTTAGATGAGTACTATTTTCACTAAGCATAGAGGTAGGTTCCCTCTGCCCCCCATTTCCAGGAATAGCTAGGAATTTTAATTTGGTTGACTTTTTGCACAAAGAATCTGGAGAATCCAATAAGTATTTGGAAATCTAAGATTGTCAAGGAAAATATAGGGTTGAACTTCATAACAACTGAGCTTTTAAGCAATATAGAAGGAATGTTTACATAGAAAAGCATTGATTCGTATTGAATCCTCACATTGTAGCCTAAGGAAGTACAGTCCAGACTTCTCCCAGAAGGATTCATCTCAGTTTTTCTCCAGTTGAAAAGAGAAGCTATCAATAGCGCTGGACACCAATATATCCCTTACTGCCTAGGAGTCATCATTCTCCCCCTTTACTTGAAGGATTCAAAGCAAAAGTCTATTGCACATTTGTATTTCTAGTCAGATACACAACATTCGAAACCAGAATGGATAAATAGTTCTACTCCAACAGGCTTTTAAATCAGTCCTATTTCAAACATAGCACAATACCAAACCAATACAAACCAAACAATACAAATAAAATATGGAGTGCTTTGAGCCCAAATGTTGCCAATACCATTCCATATAATAAGGCTTTAATAACAAATTTCAAAAGGTCAATAGATGCCATATTTCACATATGTAACCTTTGTAGTTATCTCTCATCAATCCACAAACATGGGAAAGGATCATTCCGCATTCATTTTCCCTTGCAGCATCTATATAGCATCTTTGCAACATTAGCACCGCTGCATAATTGCTATGCACAGAACAACAAAATTTGTAGACTATTGGACTACTTTCCATTGGGAAAATAATAAATAAACCAACAAAATCCTGAGCATTGCAACAATCATCCCAAGATTGCTAAAAAAAATTCTCTACTTAAGATTGAAGAAAAAAGTTTTGAAGGTCAATATAGCTTTCATCCTTGGCTATAGCAGACTTTCTACTAGGCTCCAAATCTTAATGCACAAGGAGTTAATGCAAACTATTTTTCAGAACCAAGCCAGCTTCTCCCCATTACTCAAAATACATCTCTTCTGGAAGTCACAGCCAGCGATGTCTGGCAATATGTTGCCAATAGCCTAAAATTGCTCAAGGAAGGACTATCTATCCATTAATCAATGCAACAAAAATGATTTAATCTGTACTGAAAGCTTTTGGAAACAAACCCTCCTTCCTTTTGGCCACACTAGAGTTTTGCACTTCACAGTAGAAAGGCAACACCCTCCCCTTAAAACAAAACAAAATTTACAAATGTCCTCAAATTAGAAAAGAGAGGCCTGGCTTCCTGCCCCCACCCTTCCCTACAGACCTACAACAGCACATCCCCTGTGATTCAGAATCAAGTTTAATGACAGGACAATCTCCCTGCATTCATTTCCCCCTTTGCTTCCTTCTATAAGTTTTATCAATCTAAGTGATCCCATTTTCTTTTCTTCAGGTCAGCATTAAGCTATTAAATGCATCATTTCACCCTTCTTCTCTCTGACTAAATGTCAGCCTTCAAACTCAGGGTGACAGTTGTTCCTCTGCTTCAGTTCCCTCCTCCCCTACCTGCTATGGTCCCTGCCTTGGCACTTGTTGGCTACAAACTCAAATGCTAAATATTCATCACTGCCACCTCACTCCACTTCTAATTCACTATGATTTGGGGGTTGAGCCTCTCTGTGGTGGCCATTTATTCCTTTCTCTTAAAGCGTCACTGCTCTTTTCTTGGTGTTGCAGATGGAGAGTTTATTTGCATTTTTATGATCTACAATATTAGGTGATCTGATCCCTAATACAGCTAGATGCAACTTCTGCACTAGCCCTGCAATCCAGCTTTAGCATTCTCACAGTTCAGGTCTGGGCAACTTTACAATGACCAGTTTTAATTTTATCCATGTTTACCAGTGGCTAGTGTAGGATTACCATATCCAGGCTGCAAATATCTATACAGCTACTAATTGGGAGCAGAGGTACATTTTTTAAAAAAACTCTGCTTTCCTTTAATTTAATTTAATTTAATTTAATAATTTGATTTATATACCACCCTTTTCCATTACAACGGACTCAGGGTGGTTTACAGTCAACAATAAAAATATAGAGATATATAAAATTAAAAAACAAAATTAAAAGCAAATATTAGTGGGCTGACAGTATTAAAATAACAAATTCTTAAAACCAATTTAAAATCTAATTCATTAAAATCGGGAATGGAGGAGGGGGGCAGGGCTAGGCAAAACCCGCTGAACAAAAAGATGTGTCTTAAGAGCACAGCGGAAAGCACAGAAGAGTCTCTTTTAATTGATGAATATGAGTATCCCTGGTATGCAGAATATCATATTTGGGTTAAGTGTCATTCTGTGCATTGCAATAACACAATCAAATAAATATTACATCATTCCAATTGCATCTAGCTGTGGATGCATAAAAAGAGAAAAAAGTGATATCACCATGTTTTTGATATGGCCTCAAGCACCACTATTTGAATATAGATTCTGAAATCTCATAAGAAACTAAACAACTGCAGCCCTATCTAGAAATAAGCATGAATCTGTTGTAAAAGGAATAGGTTAACAAGTTGAATATTGCATTTATTTTAATATTGCAAATTGTCTCGAATCTTCAGAAAGTGTGGTGGCATATGAAGGAAGGGTGGATACATTTACTAAGGCCCTGGTTATTCATATGAATCATTCTTAGTCTGCAAGACCATCTCTAGGCAGAACATTTTAGGCTAAATTGTCAATTGAGTTTATTTCTCTAATATATTCTCTAATATATTTCTTTGGAAGTTAGCCCTCCACCCATTAATTTTAGTCTTCTTAAAATTAAGTGTTAAGAAACAAATTTCTATAATATCATCTAATTTACTCAGACTTTGAGTTTTAAATCACTAATGTTAGTTCATTTCCCTACTTGTTTTTTTAGGCTTACTAAGAACTAACAGTTTTCTGTTCCACATTGGCCCTCAATCTTTTGGGCAGCAGGGATTAGTTCCATGGAGAAAGGTATTTCCATGAACCGGAGGAGGCATGGTTTTCTGTGCTGACTGCATTCTGTGAATGGGGCTTAGCTTGTTTGTGCGGTCCGGTTGCTGGCATGCCACGAACCAGGGATTGGGGGACCACTGTTCTAGATTATTGTTCATGAGCCAAGATATCAGTGTTATTTTTCTTAATGATTTGTCTTTATGCTCCTCTTATTATGGAGGAGAGAAATGTCTTAATGTGGAACTTGTTCAAAACATTTGCACCTACGAATTCTCTCTCCCAAGCCCAATTTGGGAGAGGAATCACCTGTAATCTACCTTTACACTATTATTAATAGCACAAATGAAATATTCAAATATGTTTTTAAAATTATTCAGCTACCTTCCTCAGTTAGAAACTAGTTTTACAACTTCTTTTATTATTCCAAATTCTTCTGGTGCATAATATTACATATTTAAATTATTCCTATTTCAGTTGTGTCTAGGCTCTGCAGGAGGGACCACTTCTTATGATCTGTGTTGCTCATTTTAACATTGAAGAAACTACTGGAGCTTGTAAAAGTAGGTTAATAAATATATATAAATACTGAGAATTCCCTGCCTGAGTACAATTAGCAGCTAAATGGGAGGGAGAGGTACTCCGAATGTTCTGAAGTAGTGTTATAATAAAGAAACCATTGAAATATTTCTAGGAAACATATGGTGTTTATTACTTTGATGATTAAAGATTGTTGTATAATATTAAGCATTATTTTTCTTAATATTAATTCTTAAATGAGTATAAGGTATCAATCAGATTATATCAATGTCCATTTCATTTTATAAAAATAAATTGAGGGTCATTGTGTTGTACAACTTTTCATGTCATGATGCACCTTGATGATACCTTCTAATGCATTAACATATGGATTGTACTGTAAATCAAATGTTGATAATGCAGGTTTGTAAACTGAAAAATATGCTCTGAGAATTACTGACATAATATGGGCTGGGGTTACCAACAATCCACTCAATGATGGTTATGAAAGCTGGGACTTGTAGTTTAATTACTCCTGCTATATAAATGGTTGCCAATTCTACTGTTTGTAAGAAGCACCTTTGCAAACTTTATTCTGGTAAAGTGATAGTGAAAGCAGACAGGGGAACATGTTATAATATTATGTCTGTGTTTTGGTTGCAGAAAATCAAAAGTTTAATTAGCTTTCTGGCAATTCAAATGTTGTTTAGCAAATCCTCTTTCTTTCTTTTTCTTTCTTTCTTTCTCTCTCCCTCCCTCCCTCCCTCACCTTTTCTCTTTCTTTCTTTCACTGCAACAACCACCAAATTGCTATTCTATTTGATCAGTGTCTTGTCAGGATTAATTTATCTCCACTGTCATCTTGTTGCCACACAGTAGTGCCCTACCTAAAATATCTTCATAATTTTGATGATGCCTCAAAAGATAGTTAATTAATGCCCCTGAGAGAGATTAATGCTCCAAAAACTTATAGCATGCAATTTATGTATAAGCTGCCTCAATTAATGTATTCATTAATCAAGTATCCACAGATTCCTTAAAGAACTGTTCAGAATTAGCTCCATATAATAGAAGCACAGTATGAATGGTCTTATCAAAATGTATCCTGCAAGGCCATTGGCTATTTAATGTAAAGAGCCCTGCTTAAAAGAGAGTAAATGTCATAGGTCAAAGGACAACAAGAGCTATCTGCTATGAACCATTCATTTTCTTCCTCATTTCACAGTTTCAGTCAAGAGACAATAAAAACTATAAGGCACTGACCAAGGCCTTTTCTAAAGCTCTTCCTGCTATCTCCTTTCTGTCTTCTGCGTGAAAAGTAAAATTATTTGTTTTGCTCCAATCTAAGTCATAAAAAGAATGCATACATTAACAGAAGGCTTTCAAAGCTCCTAAAGAACTAGAGGCATCTTTTCCCAATACTATAGGGATAAGAGTGAGAATATTCACACAAATATCAAGAAATTCCTTATATTTAAAGGTCTTCTGATTCCGGCAGCATAACTTGATGCCGTAGCAACATATTTTTTTTCTCATGAAGTTGGAGACTGGAGCATTTAGTTATATTCCTCAGGAACAGGAACACTAATATGGATCAGGCAACTACTGTTATCACTATTGCTTTTCTTTCCCCAAAATGATGTTTTCTATTTTCCTTTTTCTCTGACTTCTGAATATGATTTTACGATGCAAATTTGGCTATACTGCAATCCTTGAAGTACTATTTGAAAGATGTTGTAAACAAAGTTTTAAGAGGCAACAGGGAGGAAAGAAACAGAACAGCCCTATCCTCTTCAAGAACTTGAGAAAGATATTCATCTCACAAAACTACCATACGAAGTTATCCATAATGCTTTACCAGTACATTCTTTTGTACCTATTCCAATCATTTATTCTAGATTTGCCCCTGGAGCAACAACTATGAAGTATATTTCTTCTTGATCTTTTCTTCTCCAGTTTAAACAGCAGCAGAATTAAGGTCAACTGATACCCTATGCCACAGCCTAACAATTGTGGCCTGTGATGGAAACAATTTTTTTCTTCTATGAGATGGAAACAAATGTGATGTTTAATGACACCTTCAAACCAAACTCACCATATCAAGGACATTTTTTTCCCAACAATGCAGATTAAAGTCAATAGCAGATAAGGACAATTATAAAAACAATGACTAAAGCTGAGTATAGCACTGAAGGTGTTAAAGGCATGATAGCTGGGGTGGGAGAGGCAGAGGGACTCTGTTGTATTCTCTTTGGTCCCAGCTATATACTAACCTTGCTTAATGATTAATCCAAGGCTGAGTCTAGACATACATTGTTTCTTCATCCTCTATATGAATTCTAATGTATTAATTCCATTCTGCAACTGCAGCACCCAGAACTGGTTTAGAATCACCTGACCAGCACAGACTGGTCAGGTGATTCTAGATCACCTGACCAGTCTGTAAAGTAGAACTATTGTCCCTCACTATCACTATCTGAGTGTTAAATTTCCCTTAAGGTTTAATTAACTTTTTAAGCTGCCACTTAATACAGATTCTGTATCAGGAATGCAGTTGAGAACAGTATCCCTAAGGCAAGACCTCCACCTCCTTGTTGTGACATAGTAGACTAATCAGAACAATGTGCACCATTATATTGTGATCTCACTTGCCCTTGCTTTACAGTACTGATTGCTGCTGAGCAGAGGTTAGAAAACTCAAAATATAATGATACTATGTATCCCACGGAGAGTGCTTCTTCTTCGAGCAAACTTTAGAAATCCTGTTGGGAAAAGTTAGCAGAAATGTTTAAATAATATGTTGCAATGACAGGCAAGACATCAAATATATAATGTATAAGACATTATATATAATCTCTTGGCAAATTGACTGTGAAGCAAATAAAACACTCCTAGTTTAGATAGTTTCATTAGACGGATTTATTTTAAATGAGATAAGGCTATAAAGATCAAGGTAATACAATAATTGGTATTCCCAGTTAATATTGATGGTTGTGTATGAATTGCACAGAGTTGAAAGATGTACACTGGAAACTCATTCCAGAAAGGACTTTACTTTGCATCGCAGAATCATTTTGCTAGCATATGAAATTAAGAATATTGTGGAATAGTTTGGACAATTAAGCCTACTTTCTTTGGACATCTTATGTACACTGGTCTCTTCCAGCATGTAGGTCATTTTGTCATTTTCCAGTTTTGCTGGTATAGTTTGGTTAGAATCTTTACATTTCATGTTTGCTATATATTGATAGTTATTCCATCAACACCTGTAACTTTTCAATTTAAAAATGACCAGAATGCAGATATAATTAAAGTGTTTAAAAGTAGAGGTTCTTATAAATAGAGAATATCTTTTTTTTTGTAGAAAAAGTTTTTATTAGACAACAATAAACAAAATTATAGCTTACAATATGTGAAATTTTCAG
>JANHFO010005499.1:46730-59710 GCA_032468095.1 Pareas carinatus
CTGTAAGCCGCCCTGAGTCCTTCGGGAGAAGGGCGGGGTATAAATAAAATTTTACTTACTTACTTACTTACTTACTTCCTTTTCCTGAGCCTGGCTTCCATTCTGAAAATAGAGGAAAGGAGAATTCCATTCCCAGTTCAAAGCCAAATCTGAGCTTGTCTGGCTCAGTTCTTTAGGAAGGACACAATATTCTGTGCAAAATGTTTCTTGATGGTTTTGTTAGTGTGCATAAAATAGAGGGCCAGTTTGGAGTAGCAGTTTAAAGTATTAAACTAGAAAGTGAGAGACCTTCAGTTGTAGTTCTGCTTTAGACACAAAGCCAGCTAGGTGATCTTGGGCCAGTTTCCCTCTCTCAGCTCTGGGAAAAAGCAAGGGAAAACCACTTCCAAAATCTTGCAGGACACGACCAAGCAATCACCAGGCATCAATGCTGACTTGACGGTATCATCCTCCACAAACAAGACAGCATCCCACCTCCTTGGGTGCCTAAAAATCTTGTGGAAGGATAAGACTGTCTAGCGGTTAAGGTACCAGGCTAGAAAGTCGTATCCCATGAGTTCAAGTTCCACCTTAGCCATGAGAGCCAGCTGAGTGACTTTGGGTCAGTCACACTGTCTCATCTCACCTCACAGGGTTGTTGTTGTGGGGAAAATAGGAGGAGGGTGGACTGCTGGATATGTTTACCACATTGAATCATTTGTAAAGATAATAAAGGCAGGAAATCAATCAATCAATCAATCGATCAATCTACAGAATTGGCTGGGTGAAATGAAATGAATTGTGGCAGTTCAAACCAATGGTCTACATTGATTTAATGCATGGCCTTAATATGCTGTAGAATCGGCTGCAAAGCACTAGGACCCTGGAGCAGGCACTGAGATCATTTATAGAATACAAAATATAAAAGTATTTGGAAGCTAGTATTGCAAACAAAGGCTGATGCTTAACCACTTAAAAGACAATTAATCAGCGACACTCAATTTGTATAGGACCATTTTTTCCATCTTTTCTGTTCTGCCCGGCAGGGAACACCATCCTTCAATTCTAGAGCCTTATAAATCAGTAAATCTAGTTATTACCACCAATATATAGCTACCAGGAAGAATGAGTGGTTACAAAACACTTCTCTATTAGTCAAGACCCACTAATGGGGATGGGGATCAATTGGATTTATTAAATATGCACACTCCTTAGGTACAGATGTTGCAGCGATCAGGACTAATGCCTTAGCAATAAAATTAACTTGTGTGAAAGGTTTTCCTCAAACAGCAGGACCACTTCTAGTAAATCCTCAGATTTGTGGTATGAAATTTTAATGCCTGTTCATGGAAATTAGGCAAACATTTCTTTGAAGCTGGCGTCTCTTCTTCTTTTTATGTCCAATGGGGAGAAGAAGGGAAAGCATAAATCCTGGAGTTTGTTGAAAGAGATGAAAAATGAGCAAACAGACCTTCAGCTACCAGACAAACTTAGATCCTCCACACTACACAAGGACTTATATTGTGAAGGCCTTATTGTGTTCACACAGTCTTTAAAAGACAGTTCTTTATCTGACAACACAAGCATCTGTACTAGCAGAAGTATCAAAGCCACCAATGCAAATCTTACAGAGGCCCATGCAAGTTCTAGCCTCAAGGGAAAATTGACAAGGTGCATAGTAGAACAGCAAAATATCTCCTTAGTTCCACACTGAAGGAGCATTCACATGCAAGGGAATGCATAGAGAGCAGAAACAAGCACCTCCACTATTCAAAGTGTGACTTTGCTATTGATGTTTAAAACCAATACCAAATTACCCAGACAAAAACAAACATACTATTCCATTTTCTCAGCACATAAGAAGACTGTAGATAAACTGAATACACAGTACACATGGAAAGTTAGCACATGATTTCTCCTTCCCCTCTGATGTGCAAGTATTCCTCCTGCATCAAATGCTTTATTTGAATAATCATTTGCAACAGGCACAAATGAGAGATGAAACACTACAATTATAAGGGCTAAGGGCTAAGAACAGGGAGACACAAATTCAAATTCCTATTCTGAGCTCACTACATAATATTGGGCCAGTTGTTATCCCATAGCCTAGCCTTAGACTAACTTATAGGCAAAAAAGCAATGTTCATAAATTTTGTAATGTATGCTATAATTTAAATACTTATTTTCCTAAGTCCACAGTTCAGAGATATTTTTTCTTTTAAAATGATATGAATTGACTTACCTGGGTAGACCCCGATGCCTGGCCCTAAATGGCTATTCCAGGTATTTCTAGAATGAAAAGTCCATGTAAATCCTGTAGACATGTCATGTGTCCAACCACAAAAATCTTCGGGAAGATCAAAGTTGCAATTGAATCCTATTGGGACCTGAAAATCTTGAAAGAAAACAGAACAACATAAAAATAAGATCAAAGGAAGGTCTATTACTATTTAATAACTAACATAGTTGATAAATCATAAATGGTTATAGAAATATAATGTCTTTACAGTGTGTACAAGCATACTAAGGGTTCAGATAAATCTGAAATAAAATTTTGGAATTAATTATAAAGAATCCTTCCCGTGTAAAGGTGTTCTTGTTTTGAATTTATTTAAAAAATAAAATAAGACAAGACTTTAAAAATTGGACACTAGAGAGAACTAAAAATTAAAATTAAATGAGAAGAACACTTCAGTTTGACTCACAATTTCACATGAAGCAAAGTACTTTAACATTGGAGATGTTTAAGGATATTTTTGAACAAGGGATCCAGAAGTTAATTTTAATACTGTCTGCCTCTATAGAAAGTTTGTACCTAAAGGAATGTAGTGGACTTCCAGGGTGCTGAGCTCCAGTGACGGCCAGAAACTCTTCTACCGGGATGGATGGTGAGGAGAGGGATCACTGGAAAATGAGGGAGAAGAGGAGGCACAGGATGAAGAGGGGTTAAAAGAGGGGGTTCAAGGGAGGAGGTGAAGGAGGAGGAAGGAGAATAAGGGGAAGCAGAATGATAGCAGACAGGGGGTAAAAAGGGAGTCAAAAGAAAGAGAGAGAGAGAAGGAGGGAGGGAGGGAGGGAGAGATTTAGGAAGATGTGAGAGAGAGTGGGAAAAGGAAAGGGTGAGGCAGGAAGAGACCTACCGGCCAGCCCCATGGTCGCCATCCCCACGCGGTGAGGATTACCTGGCGAAACAGAGGAGGCGAGCCCAGCAGAGCCAGACAAACAAACATGTAGCTGAGCCAGATGTGGAGGCCAGACAAGGCAGCATGCAACAGAGCCAGGCAAGCGGGGCAATAGGTGAGTAGAACTGGAGTCAAAGGTATGCTGGGTGCCCTGTTCATTGGATGAGCCTTGGGTGTAGTGAAGCCAAACAAACTGGACGGCAGGCAACCTGAGGCGAGAACTGCAGGACCAGATGAGTCCGAGGATGGTGGAGGCGAGGTGAGCGAGTGGGGCTCCTGTGAGACTGACCGGAAGTGAGCAGTTGGCTGTAGCAAGAGACAGTGATATAGACATTGGGGTGCCAGACAAAGGGCATGAGGCAAAGGAGTGGGGAACAGCCAAATTGCCTGAAGAAGGGGACAGAGGGACCCTTTTGAGGGCAGCACTACAAGTGGGGGCTCATCAGGGTCTGCTCTAGCCTCAAAGGAGGGATGATCACACCCAAAGTCATGAACCAAATAGGTGCAATGGACTCCACCATCATTACTAAATAGTGAAAAGAACAAAATAGACCAGTAGACTATTTCAGTGTAGTGATTGATATTCTAAGAGACAGAGGAGGAAATTCTGCAAAAAGTGAAGGATCTATCTGCAAACCACAGTGTATTCATTGTGGATATGAAGATGGACTGAGACGCCTCCCCCTCCTATTTGTTATTGGAGTGGAAGAGAAGAACCCCAGCTTGATTTGTAGATAAGAACTTCCAGTTATCCAAGGAGATAAGAGTGTGGATGGTTCACCTAAGCCCTTCCCAGGTCTGTGAACCAGGGTGTAGGAACAAAGCCACACCCTTAACCAGGATATCGGCCCTGAAGGAGAAAGCATACATCTCTGTCATATCAGAGACAGGGCTTATCAAGGCTGACCATGAGCACTCAGGCTGGTAGCAATCACTCAGGGGCCAGGTACCTGGAAATTGCATGTCTTTTTGGGAATGCAACCTGTGCCAGTTAAGGAAAAGTAGTATAAAGCCTGAATGGAACAAGCCATGCAGGCAGAAGAGGAATGGGATGTTCCAGAGGCACAAAAGAAGCAGAAGATCATGGCGAGCCTGAAAGGTCCTGCTACAGAAGCCATTAGAAGTTTAAAGTTTAGCCAGGGGTCATGTGTGGCTCATGACTACCTCTGCATATTGCAGGATGAGTTCAGACAAACAGAGACAGTTCTGACCTGATGTATCAGTTTGACAGGTTCTCCAGCAACTGATGGAATGAATGGTAGGAGACATGAACTTGATCAAGGTGTTAATATATCTAGACGACATCATCGTCTTTGTAGAGGCATTAGAATAGCATGAGAATCACCTGGAGAAAGTCCTAACGCATTTCCATGATGAGAGGTTAAAGCTGTCACTGGAGAAGTGCCAGTTTTATCAGCCATCAGTCACTTACCTTGGGCATGTTATCTTCACAAAAGGGATATCAACCAATCCCGTGAAGCTTGAAGCCATCATGTCCTGGCCCTTGCACAAAGCCGAGACCAGTGGAGCCAGATGAGCCACCGCACAATGGAGCCAGGCAAATGGGGCAAGAGGCGAGCAGAGGTGGAGCCAGATGAGCCGGAGGGCAGGCGAGCCGAGGCAAGGACAGCAGTACCAAATGAGTCTGAGGACAGTGGAGGCGAGCTAAGTGAGCAGGACACATGTAAAACTGACCAGAAGTGAGCAGTCGGTTTGAGCAAGAGACCATGATAGAGACATTGGGGCTCCAGGTGAATGACATGCCGCAAAGGACAGGACTGAGAGTGGGGAAGAGCGAAATTGTCTGGAGAAAGGGACAGAGGGACCGGGACTCTACTGGATCTTTCTGGGACAGTGCTACAAAGTTGTTATGGAAGAGGAACATATTCTAGCTCATAAGTTTGATACAGAGTTGAAAATGGATTTAAAAATGATACACTACAAGAATGACATGGTAAGAAAAAATACTATACTGGACATGCAAAAGAGACTGGCTGATGTCTTAATAATTAAAAAGGATATACAAATAACAAATCAACAGAGTGAAGTGACCTGAATAACTTTTCTATATTGGATTTATAAGGAGGCTTGTTAAAATTTTGAAGAATTTTATGAGACAGGACAAACTGAAAAGAAATCAAGTTCTATGATATTATTTGAGGGGACTAAAATCAAGATTATTAGAAGTAAAGGGATGGAATATAAGCTTTGTTTATTTGATCAAGGTTAACAATAGAAATGTTATCTCTGGTAATCATTAATGGATTTTTACTAACATAATGATTAAAATGACAAGGCTTTATAGATCTATTTGATAAGAGATGGGATATGGAAGAAAATCATTTGTTATAATTTAAGAGAGGGTGATAAGTTACTAAAATTATTTTTTCTTGTGATGAAGGTAGGAAGTCATTTCTTTTTTTCTTTTTTTCTGAAAGTTAAAATGCCTTTGATCTGCCTTCCCCCTTTAGCATCCTCCTTAACTGCTGACAAGCCTCAGAATAATCATACAATTCTAACATTACCACATCTCACTGGTTCCATGAAAGGGTAGGAATCTCTTCAAAATAAGGAAGGACCTAGATCCCCTCATAATGAATCCACTTCTAGGTAGGAATCTATATATCCGAGGACAATCCTCCTTTCTGGATTTCACACACACCTCAGGATCAAAGCCCAGAATAGGAGCAACTCAATCTGCACAGGAAGGGCAACTGCTTTTGACAAAGTCACACACTAAAACCAGCACATAAACAAACCCTCAGGCCACACCAAGGACCAGTCCCCCTATAAGACCAAGTCTCTGGACCTCAGTTTCTCTGTAGCCTATCCCTCAAACAAACCTCTTTGTTTTGGAAAATAAATGATTTTCCTTTCTCATAGTATGTCTAGGTTTCATTTTTGATTTGTTCTTGCGCCACCCTGGCTTGTGGAAACCCCAAATTATTCTTCTAACAGCTCTACTCTTATTTTATTCTATTTCTTCTTTCATTTTCTCTTTTTTCTTTCTTTATTGCACTTCTACTTTTTGTTTTACTTTTATTTTTCAGTTTATATTATTTTCACTGTTGTAAATATAATTTTTAATAAAATTATTATAAAAACAGAAGAAAATTATACATAAATCAGATGATTGTGTATTTTGAGATGAAAAATCACAGCTGAATCAAAAGAAAAAGGACAGAGGTTGTAATTAGTAAAATCCATGATGTAGAAAGTTATCAATGCATCGTATAAGGTAATGTTTAGTTGGATTACTTGAAATTCTAGGTGAATTTTCTCAAGATTAACTGCTTATCTGAAAAGAAGTTGAAACAAGCAGATGCTTCCACATTATTTGAAAAAAAATGATGCAGAAAGGGAGGTAGGGACCATTTTATCTGAACTACTCAAGGTTATTTCTGGATACTTTAGTATGGATATGTAAGTATCCATATATCAGGCAGTTCCCCTGAAACCACTCTTAACATTACAATAAATCAATGTAATGTTTTGTGAAGTAACTCACTCCTTGCTATTAAATAAGATCAGACTTCTGATCAAGCCTCTCTAGAGTTTGGTCTGTCACTAATAATATAATTCTGCAGTTCTGAGATTTCTTGGCTAAGAATGAGAGGCAAGAACAATCACTTAGCTACAAACTCACTACTGACAACAATACAACTGGAATAGCCAAACAATCCCTATAAGTCAGTGGTCACCAAGCTGTGGGCTGCGAGAAAATTTTGATGACCCTCAGGGAAATCTGGAGATTATCTGCATTTTTTGGGTATATTTATATGGTTCCTGTGCTGGGAGGTCAGAAGCTCCCTGCTTTTAGCTTCTACAGCTGAGAGGCGGTACCAGAAGTGCTTCTGGAACCGCCTCTCGGTGGGTGCTAAAATTTAGAGTCCCAGAACGTTTCAACCCAGCTGATTTTGCCTGGTGTTATTGGGGCAGAGGAGGGCGCATGTATGGCCGCAGCAGCGTGGAGCACTGCCTGGCTGGTGGGGGGAGTAGAGCGCCAGAGCGACCTAATTAATCTTACAGAATAACCAGACTGTGATGCCTATCAATAAGTAGGCAATGCTCGAACAAGGACGAAAGCGTTGTTTAGTAGTGTTTCCTGCCGCCCTCCCGACTGAAAACAGTCCAATCTGTCCTGCACCACAGAAAAACCCATCGCGAAACTGGAAGGTGCTCAATAAGTGGCTTCTAACTCACTGACATCAGAGAAAAACTACAGGGTAGAAGAAATTAAAAAGATTACATTCTTGTTCCATAGAAATGAAAATCACCGTATGCCCAAAATATTGACTAAAAATATCTTACTAAAAATGTCAGTGATATAGTGCAGTTACTTTGTTTAAACAAAGCTTTATTATACACAACATATTATGATTATTAAAACAGACAATGTAGCCTTCATTTTTTAATTTAGCAAAACATATAAAAAAGTTTGTTCAAAATGGCCGCTTTCCACATATCTTTTAAAAGAAGGAAATGGTTTCTAAACTAAAAAGAAAAGGCATTAAAATATTTATCTATGAAATTTTCACTGTGGTTTTAATAATCTGAAATTAGTTTCTACTTATATGTGAGCTCCCCCCCCGCCCCGATACAAGATATTCTATTTATGAGAATGTTTCTTCGTAAAAGGATTACTCTGATAGGGATGGGAAATAGAATTTAACACGCTAGGTCATGTTATTAGTTAGAATTCCATACATAATGTTTAAAGATTTTCACATTTGTAACATTTTGAGATAAATAAGCAACGTTCATTCTTTGTTCTGTCAGAGAGAATGATTTGTAGTTCTAGAGGAGGAAAACTACACACTTTACAACATTTATAACAGTCATTTCATAATTCAAATAGGAACATCTTCCAAAATTATGCTACAATAGCTAAGGTAAAACAGGAATTTATCATATAAGGTTTTCAAATTGTCTCTCCTAGTCAAAACAGCATTTACAGCGATCCAGAATATAAAATGTGGTTAAAGAGCAATTGAAGCTTTGGTCAAAATTTTTTAATCATATTGTTTCAATCTAGAATAACTCAGATACTTTAAAAACAATCTATTTTTTCCAGATCAGATGGGAATCCTCTGCTGCTGTGAGGTGAGGTTACCTAATGTTTTATTTAGGGACCAGTCTATATTTGAAACTGAGTCTCTGAAGCAAGGAATTGGGGCTTAGTCTAGAAATGGAATCAGGTTTTATGTAATGTGACACAAAGGGGAGCGACATAAACTTACTCAAGACTACCAGTAGCATGTTACCTATTCCTGGAAGGTTAAGATAAAGATGCTAAATTTTTATGTTAGCTGTACACCGCTCTGAGTCCTTCGGGAGAAGGTCGGTATATAAATCTAAATAAATAAATGAATGCATCTCCATGAGCTTGGAAATCCAGGATAAACTATATTCTACATAGCTGGGGTGAACTACAGATATCTGCTGACTCATACTGACAAACGAAAACACCTATTAAAATAAAACAAAATACTAAAAATACTTAAACAGCAATAAAAAAGCAGTGAGCTCCTAACGGAAGTCCCTACCACTATCACCATGATTTTCCTTTCCTCCCTACTCTCCATTTAAATGGCTTTTTTTAGCTGTAACTGTTTACTTGGCACACACAATTGTTTTTAATTAAAAAGCCATACTACTGCTGCTTTTGCAAATTATTCAATTTTCAGTCAATATCCCAGAAACAGAAAAAAGCTTAATTTCCCATTACAGGTTAGAGATTCATCTTGAATAGGATTTAACTGTCTCTCTAACTATTGTATATATTTTATAGAATATTTATATTGCAAAACATGGTAAAACTAAGGGGAAAAAATCTTACCTAGTTTCTGAGCAGTCAATAAGGCAACTTTACTTTCATCTGCCACTAATGAAAAGGAAAAGAAAAAATACATAAAAAACAGAGTTAGCCCTGAATGAAGAAACCATACACTATCAGTAATACCCTAGACTATGTTCCAAAGCAGATGTACTTGTTCTTGCAAAGTTTTTATTTTTGGTGTTTAATTCATTAGCTGTAAATAGATATAAAATACCAACACATTTTAAACCCTAATTAAATTAAAGTTAAAAATAGGAATGGATTATTAAAGTATTTTTGAGCAAAGACGATATTTCAATCACACTACCTATTTTTCTAGCCAATTTCAGTGGAAGGCAGCTTGGACCTCTGTAAAAATAACTCCAGTACACAAAAATGGAAGCATAATAAAATGGACTTCAGATATAATATACTTCAATCTTAAATGTAAACAAAATTCACAAATTATTCATGTTTCTGGCAATAGCATTTTTAGCCAAATTGGACATTATGTTTCTCTTGTTATATAGCCACAACTGCGAGTACAAAAGGGGGGCGTCAATAATTGAAAATTCCTGTGGCTCCAATGAGAATTGAATGCCCTTCTCATGTCTGCTATTCACATTTGTAGGAAGACTTCCATTGGCAAGAAATTCCAGAGCAATTTCACAAGGTAAACTCACTGTCTCCAAGCAGTTTTGAAGCCATTAACATGGAACTAGTTAATATTCAGATGAGCAGGGATTGGTTGAAATCTATTTTAGCATGGTTAGTCAAACCTCCAAAAATATGCCACCAGCAGGCATCCCCAAACAAAAAGCTTTTAATATGAAAAAATTAGCAAATCAAGATACATTTATTACTTTCAAGGTGCTCTCTCTCTCTCTCTCTCTCATAGTTTATTCTTTTTGCAGAGAGAGATTGGAAAATTAAGTTTATATGAGCTCTAATCTAATAGAGCTGAACAATGGAAACTCTATCAACTCCCAAAATATCTCAATAAAATTCAAAATATTTTTCTATTTGTATAAAGCCTACAAAAAACACTTAACATAGAGCAAATTAATCAACTTAGCTCCTCTTTTCACAACACCCCCAAAACGTACATGCTTTTAAGAATCTAAATAAATTACTTTCTCTGATCCAAACATATTTTAGTCAGGGGGAAAATCAGTTGCTAGCTTTCCAGATGAATATTATCCTTACGCAGTCCTTTCTGCATAATAAATATATAGTGCCATCAATTAATTTTAAGTCAATGATTGTGCCAATAACATTACTTCAGCAGCTCTTATTTCTGCATTGCAGTGTTTTCACATCTAAAGATGGTTGGAGAGTACAGAGAACATGTCAAATCATGCTTCAAATGCATCCTTTTGCAAACATTTTAGCTGTTTTGTTTTCAATGGAAACCCTTACATGGAATGTTAATGTTATTTTACCTAAAAAATGAATACAAATTTTGAGGTATCTCAACAAAATTGAGGGATAAAATTCTTATATGCAAGAAGATCAAAAGCTTCCACTATCTATTTCAAGCTAAATTCAAGAGATGAAATTAGTGAATTGCTGTTTGTTTCAACTGCTCTTACCAACATTAGAGTCAGTGTCAAGCCATGATTTGATAGCCTAATATTTTAAATGAATCATTATTAAAACTGCCCAGAAGTTCAGGAGTCTTGAGCAACATGTTTGCATGCATGCTGTGTGATTATGTAGGATGAATAGCAGCTGCTATTTGATATTGTATTGCAGAGGTTTTCAACTGTGGTCCATGGCAAGTTGCCAGGGTGTCTGCAGACATGCCAATAAAAATTGGAAAAACTATCCATTAATAATTAGTTGAATTTGTGGAAATGGGGTCCCCCATGTAGCAACAACATGTTTTGGGGTACGCAAATTGAAAAAAGTTGAAAACCTTTGCTGTATTACATACTTCTTTCCTTTTCCTCTCTTCACAATAGTACTGAAAAAATTACTTACTCTGTACTTACTGGAATAGCTAGTATATTCTTTTTAAATAACAGAACAAGATTATCTGACTATTTATTATATGTATGACTGAAAAGTAACATTTTCTCTCTGTTAAATCTTCTAAAAGACAGTAGATCCAAACTTAAATGTCTTTGAATCTAGGCACCTGCAAATCTTTTCCCAAAGCATTTAAAATAATATATCAGCCTTTGGAAGAAATCTATTCTAAAACAGGTAATATAAAGAGTTGGGATACATTTCTTTATTCCAGGAGCATATATCAAAATCATATTGTAGAGAAAACTTCAGAATGATATTCATAACAGTACATTTCGCCAGGACTATCTCACTTCATCACGTAGTATTGTTATTATCAGGATAATACAAACTTTCTTTTTCCTTAATAATACCTTTGCTTTTCATTCCTAAGTAATGCACAGCTAATGAAAGCAGGCATATGTCTTCCTTTACACTTTTGTTGCTGCATGTCTTTCTTATACGCTAAATGAAGCAGATTAATCCCCTCACAATGAAATACCACAAAACATTAACAATCCACATTCTAATGGAACCCGTAATAGCCATTATCACTTCCACTCAGTTTCCAGTTCATAATGATCAGTATTTTATTACAGAACAATTACCATGAAAAATTGTTCTTAGCAGAGAATTACAGAATGGAAGCTATCTTGGAAATAATCTGTAGGAGAGGTTACTACAAGTATCCCTGGCAAATAAACATCCATTGAACATCTGTTTAAAGACCTCCCATGAAGATGCTTCCACCAGCTTTCATGCTACTCTGATCTATTGCTAAACAGTTCTTATCATTAGGAAATATTTCTCATATCTAAGCAAAATCTACTTCCTTTCAGCTTCAATCAGTTGTAGGCAGAAACTCTAAATTGAAGAGTGAACAGAAGTTGGAGAAGGATGCTATAAAGTACAAAAAGGGTTTCTTTGGCTACATTCAAGAGTGAATATGGCAAATGGATATATCATCATCATTTGGGATCGACAAACACCATGTTGCATGATCAAATGTGGCATCTGAGACCAATTGGGTAATGTTCACATCTGTATTTATTGTGTTTTGTCATCTTTGCTTTGGTCACACAGGTGCTTGCCATCTGTGTTAAAGTGGAAGGTGATGCAGACAACGGTGTGGGGTGCTGCTTATAGGACATGGTCATATCACTGTAGGTGTTTCACCCACATTTTCTCAGATATTGGTGCAATGCCCACTTGTACTGTGCCATTGCTGACATGATCAAGAAGGGAAATACCTAACGACCAATGAAGTATGTGCATCTCCATGGCATATAAAGAGCACTCAATGCAATTGGTGGTTGGCCAGCATTCAAAACCATATAAAATTATGGCATGTACCATTGTTTTATACACCTTTTACTTTTGATAGATTGCCATGCATTGATTACAGAGCACTCCAGATAGTCATGTTTTGCTCTAGATAGCCATGTTTTGCGCAAGAGTGAACAAAGCAAAAGGATATATGGCTAAAAATAAAATAAGCATGGGATTATTCAACTCCTGTTATTGTTTAGTATTGTTTAAATGGATGTGTGTCCCACTAAGAAATTTTGAACAGCAGGATGATTACAGCATATGTTTGATTAAAATATGATCTGGAAGTACATACTGAACTTGAATGAGTACAAATCCCCAAAGCTATATGAATTGCATCTGAGTGTCCTGAAAGAAATTGCTAATAGTTTTGCCAAATTTTAGGTTTGTCTAAACTGAAATTTCAGATAATTGCAGGAGGAGGATCATTGTTTTTATTCGAAAGAGGAAAAAAAAGAAGATCCAGGAACTATATGACCAGACCATATGACACTGAAACCATAAAGAGGTTAATTAATTAATTAAATAAATAATTAATTTATATACCGCCCTTCTCCCGAAGGACTCAGGGTGGTGTACAGCCACAATAAAAACACAGACATAAACAAATACTAAAAAACCCTTAAAAATATTAAATAAATCGGCTGAATTAAGAATTAAAA
>JANHFO010005499.1:59810-75802 GCA_032468095.1 Pareas carinatus
TACTGTTTTGATTGCTGATTATCCTGGTTAGTTTATATGATATTGATTGCTTGACTGTGTATGACTATTGGACTGTTGACTGACTTTGAAGATTGGACTGTGTCTATAAATATCTTTTATACCCTTTATATTCTCTTTGTGTGTGACACTGAGTTCATCACTTCATCCTTGCACACTACCTTCTGTATTTGCACTGTCCTTGCAACCAAGGAATCTCTGCTTATACCTAACTAGCTTTTTGTACCCGTGCTCTGCTACGGGTTTTGTATAATTTGGCATGTTAATAAGTTGTAGAACATAGTCCTTGCATTA
Organism: Pareas carinatus; assembly: GCA_032468095.1. Lineage (NCBI taxonomy): Eukaryota > Metazoa > Chordata > Lepidosauria > Squamata > Pareidae > Pareas > Pareas carinatus. The sequence continues at coordinate 60,123 of JANHFO010005499.1, forward strand.
TTTCTTAAAATGTAGTGGTTTTGTTTGTCTGTGGCTGTTTAATAATGTGGCTGCTGTGTGTCTTTATCTATGGAAGAGATATACGTAATCAGGAGATGTAGATGATAATTTGTAAAATTTAGTTAATGTGTGTAGTAGTTGATGGTAGAGTAACATACTTGAAGAGAAGTTGTAATGGTTAATTCTGGTAGATGATATCGTTAGAATATATATTAGAAGCCTGGGGATAGGCCTGCAGGCCTGAGTAGCATCTCCCTGCCCCCCCGGATCTATTTGGGCCCACCCGCGGGGCAGAGGGAGGCCTGGGGATGGGCCTGCAGGCCTGAGTAGCACCTCCCTGCCCCCCCGTATCGATTTGGCCTATTCGTGGGGCAGAGGGAGGCCTGGGGATGGGCCTGCAGGCCTGAGTAGCACCTCCCTGCCCCCTGGATCAATTTGGGCCTATTCGCGGGGCAGAGGGAGGCCTGGGGATGGGCCTGCAGGTCTGAGTAGCAGCCTCCCTGCCCCCCCCCCTGAGCGATTTGCGACCATGCGGGGCTGAGGGAGGCCTGGGGATGGGCCTGCAGGCCTGTGGGGAGAGGGTGAGTCGGGCTTCACACACCTGCCCTGCTGCTCCTGGCCTTGCTGTTCCTCCCTCTGCCATGACTGTGAGTGAAACTGCCTTTGCATTTGAAATCTGGATGCCCCTTTCCACTGCCTCCTTGGATTGGGCCAGAGCAGGTTGGTTCCTCCCCTTTTCACTAAACCTTAAATAACTTCTTTAAAATAATTTTTGTTGAGAAATTTTAGTTTTATTTTGGTCCTAGATGAGAATCCAAGGTATGTAGGAATTTTCAGTACTGTAGCTTCTATGGCTTCTGAGAAATAGCGGCGAGTCAGATGTCAGTGAGTGGGAAATGAGTGGATTTTCACAAATATATATATAGATGTGGTACCTCACATATAAAATACTAAGCAATGTCAGGCAAATAGTGGGGTGAATGACAAAGCCATTGGATAGAGTATATTCATGCAGTAGACTAGTGCTGTGAATAGCTGTTGCCAACAACCTGAACTGAAGGGGGCAAATGGTGTGAACCGCAATAGAAGAGAACAATTTGGTTGGGAAGTGAAAGAGGAGTTGCAGGAAAGCAGGCAGTTGAATAGACTTCACAGGTTTAATGACATAATGACTCTTAGGGTCCAGAAGAGCAGAAGAAATGGTTCATTGAAAGCAACTCTCTGGTGTAGCTTTCAACTCCCAACAAATCCCCATCAGCCTTCCTAATAATAAAAACATCTGGAAAGCTCAGGATTTTCCACTCCTGGCATAAAGATTCTGAGGTGAAGCCTGCTAAAATGCCATCTACCTGCTTGTACTAAGGGTTCTTTTTTCTCCCCTTGTTGAATAGAGTTTGAAAACTTCAAAGCAGCAATTCGGATACTTGATCAGACAAATATTTATGCGTGCAGCTCTCCAAGTCACAAACTTTGCATATCTTGTGAAATGCTTTGACTGACTAAGGAAATACCTCCATTCTCCACACAACCATCACCACAATCTGTTGCCTCTTCATCAGTGGAAAACTGAGTGGTCATCTCCTCACTCTTCAATGTGGGCTTCAGCGTTTCCGCAGTGGACTTAACATCTGTAATTTGAAGAAAAGAGAAAAGGACAAACAAATTAATGTTCTCACCAGATTCCAAGTGAGAAAGCAATCATACGTGATAGGAAGGAGACTTTTAGTTTTATTCATTTCCTATTGGGTTTCAGCTTGCCTGGGTAAATAACATTAGGACAGTTTGTTATTGCACCACCACTTATCACTTTTGGCATGATAATCTGGCAGATCCAAAAAGTCTTCAAAAAGAAAAGTACAATCCTTAGGATGACAAGTAGTCCTTGACTTATGACCAGAATTGAGCCCAAAATTGCCATTGCTAAACAATTGTTAAATGAGTTTTGTCCCATTTTATGACATTTCCCATCATAGTTGTTAAGTGAATCACTGTTGTTAAGTTAGTAACATGGTTGTTAAATGAATTTGGCATCCCTGTTGATTTTGCTTGTCAGGTCACCAAAAGTGACCATGTGACCCCGGGACACTGCAACCATCATAAATACATGCCAGTTGCCAAGCATCTGAATTTAAATCACATGACCATGAGGATGCTGCAATGGTTGTGTGAAAAATGGTCATAAGTCATTTCTTTTCAATGCTATTGTAATTTTGAACGGTCAGTAAATACATTTTTGTAAGTCAAGGACTACCTGTATTTCATTTTTACAGAGCCCCCATTCAGAATACAACCCCCAACATACTGCATATGGCCAAGTCCCATGATCCAACCACAATTATCAACAAGTCATCAACAGTGATACACAATTAAGGGCTTTAAAACAGGTCTTCCTCCAGCGACAGCACTTAGTCAATGAGTATTTTTTTAAAAATGAACAGTGCTTATACTGCTACCCAGAAATAATCATTATAAGACAGACTCAGGAAAGAAACAGCTATAAACATACAATGACATAGGCATAAAGATCAATGCCTATGGTAGCCCCAGATACCAACTCTACCCTCACATCGTCTCTAAAAAAACCCCTTAAAGTTTGACTTAATAATATCATTCCCCAAAATCAAGAGAAGTTGTTCATCCTCTATTTTTGGTACATGTCATTACCTATCAGCAATATACACTATTTTCTCTCCGCTTTACATAGGACAAACTGCCCAAACTCCATACAATAGCAGACATGGATACAAATCTGATATCAGAAATGGCAATATTCTTAAAGCAATAAGAAAACACAACGCAAAAACTTTCAAAGACAAAAAACTGCAAAATAATTGATGATAAATTCAATAATAAATTCGACACCATTTTTACAGATTATAAATAGACCAAAGTTTCTGACCAAATGACATCTTAACTACCAAAAATGTTACACTATATCTGTGACTTTATGCAGTTTCACCCTTCTTTTCTCTTTTCATTTCACCCTGTTCCCCTTTTAACTCTCTTTCACCAAAACATAAACCTATTATTTATTGACTTAAAACTATTATTTTTCAAAATAATAAGCTCCAAAGTTAATGGTCTTTGTGATGCCACTGGCCCCCTGGCTGTTTTTATTACAACAGATTGGCACTGCTGGAAACAAGTCTGTTTATTTTTTGTTTATGGCCATTATGCAAATCTGAGGTTGCCAACATATATAAAGGTAAAATATATAATGCTAAGTATCAGCTTTCAGCTCACTTTTTCCTTCTGATGGACCCTAAGCTCTCTTCAGAAATAAAACGGAGCATCTACATTTCAGTGTTTTATCTGAACTGTATCCACTACATGAAATGAAGCAGAATGGATGAGAGAAGAGGATCATGAGAAATCAGTGGTTTTTAACCAATTTAGCCACACCTCATGGATGACATTTTGTGAATGAGCAAACCTTTTCCCACCAGCTGTTTTGCAACAGGCCTCAGGACAACCTCAAAATCTCAGGGATGCCAACTAACACAAAAAGAACTCTCCAGTATAAATAATTAAGTCTTGTATATTTAAAATCTCTATTTTCAACATTTATTTCCTTCTGCGACTATAGAAATACAGTCCATTTCTACATTTTCATTTTTCTTTTCTCCTCTCTCAAACATTCTGTGGATATAAATGCTCTTATTTCAAGATTATAAATTGATGGTGTAGATTGTTTTCTATGGTAATAAAATCAGATAATCTATAGATGCTATAAAACATTACTGGTTTAATGCTTCAAGGAAGATATCCAAACCCTCATAAAAGTCCCTTTTTTGCAGTGAATATTCCTATTTTATAATGTCTTATTCGGAGACTTTCAGTGAATGGTTCTGCTAAACTATTTCTTACAAACAACTAGCATATGGAACACAGGGGTACACAGCAATTGAGAGAAGGCAGATCATGTGGCTAAATGTGGATTAACAGAATTCCTGGTTTATGCTAAGGAGCTATATTCATGGATCAACACAACTAGCTTGCAGCTGCTCTTAATTTGCTGTTCAAATTCGAAGGCTGAGATTAGTCAAGTTTGGATCCCTTGTGTTCATGTGCCTGATGCTCTTGAAGACTGCCTATGCTCCCTTCCAGGCCTTTATGTTTCACAGCACCACTTTGCATCAGATGCAACATAACATTGGAGTAACAAAGACCATTAGAACCATAGCTGCATATGATCCAAAAGGCAATGGGAAAAGAGGGAAGCAATTACTCATAGATGAGTAATTATGTTGTCTCTCTGAAAATACCATGCAGACATATACCTTTGCAAATATTGGATTATTAGTAACCAAGTATAGAAAATCTGTACTGAAAATCATGTATAACTAAAAAAGAAGGAAAAAAGCCTACCAGATGAATTTTAACCTAGTGAATGCAGACTTCCAGAAACCAAGTCATAAAATTAATAGAAAGGTTCCCTTATGTGAATGATGATAAAGTAATGACCAAAAGGCAATTAAGTTTCCCACATGACACAGATATCAACATAGCTCACGTCTATAGAGACTGATTTGTGGATTCAAAGGAAATAAAGAATTCTTTCATCTTTGGGTTTCATGATCAACAATCTTTTTTAGGCTTGTAGTCTTGCTGGTTTTTGTTTGAATTGGCAAAGGGATTTATTGCAGCACTCAGAAAACTGAGGTCAGAAATAATAACTTTTCCTTTCATAAAAAAGTAAGTCACAGAGAAAGCACACACATACATTCAAATGAGTTACTGCATAAGAACAAGCCACACAACACCTCAAATAGCATATCTATGAAGTACAAGATCTAGACAACTAAAAGATTATGTTTTGCTGTATAGCTCACCACTCCAGGAACCTCCCTAAGAGTGTCAAGATCAATTTAAGTCACAAATTAATAAGAACTCCAATAACTTATTTTGTAAGTACTTGCCCTTCAATTTAAAGAAAGAAAACAATGAGGTTGGATTATAGAGAATCATTTTATTCTCTTAAAAACATTCTGTGAAATATCATATGCAAGACTCTATGAGATCAGTTCACAGATATGATATGCAACAGAAATTCTAAATGAGGAATATCAAATTCTGTTCCAATAATAAACAATGAAAAATCAGTTTCATTGGCAGGAGTGTTTGGCAGAAATTTGTCCTAGACTGAGAAATCTAAAAGTATCTATCTACCAACTAGACCAGCATGAGAGATAACAGTTCATACCCTTTAGTGAAGAAGTCCTCATAATGCAGTAGATTTATTTAGACTAATAACTTACCCACTCACTCACTCAGAGAGAGAGGCGGGGGAGAGACTTTTCACATTCTGACACCTTGGTCAAACTGAGAGTTCAGGAGTGATGCTACTTGGCAAACCTCATCTGATTACTTCATGCCATGTCTAAATAGCTGTTCAGCATGTGACTCGGTACAAAATAATTCTCAAGCTTTCAACAAAATATTATGCAACCTCAGAGCTGTATGATTTATAAGTTCAAATTTGTTATACAGCAATACATCTTCACGGGTATTAACAGAAGCTTACATGAAAAGGAATTGAACAAAATAGTTATTACAAATATCTGGGGAACCAAGAAATCCAAAGCTGAACATCAGATGCCTTAAACCCTTTTCTTTTGTACTCAGAGATTTACAGTAGGAACGCAACTTTGAGAGAAATCTTTGAACATGAAAGCCCCATAGTGTGTCTGCATCCTATGCTGGAGTAATTTAGAAGCTTTGCAGTGTCATATATGGTCAATAGAGATGTACAGATGTCATAGCAGAATAAAGCAAACTTATCACAACAGTAGGACAGACAACATGTGTCAAGAATGGAACATATGCAAAAGATAGTCTCCCTCCTGCCGGGCAGCATATGTACTGCAAGAGGCAGTTGTGGATCCAGTTACAAAGCTGTCAAGCAATGGAAACCAGATGTTTGCAAGTTCAAAGGAGAGAGGACCAGTCACGAGCTAATATTTGTCAATCTTCAGAAGGGAAAAATGTTGGCAGGCCCTTGAAACAAGCCAGCTGTTGACCTAATGTTTCAATTTTTCTTCCTACCAAGCAGCTAGAATGCCAAATGCTCCCGCCACAAGTTTCTATAAGAGGTACTTCAGGTCTTATTACTGAAGGGCTCCAGAAACAGATCACTTAAAGGTCAAACATGCAAGTCACGCCATAAGTGGTCATTTACTGCATATTTAAATCATTTAACAAGCTGTTACTAAGGCAACAAAGAGAAATAAGTACCACCATAATTTACAGTCCTTGTGGATTAAACAAAATCTAGAACCAAATTGCAAATAAGCATGTTCTTCAAAAAGGTATCCAAAAATTGATTTAAAAGCATTCAGTTAATGGTTTTTTGAACGAGGTATAGTATGGGCAACAAATGCGAAGACCCTAGACTAGTGGTGTCTTGTCTTGTCTCATCTCATCTATTCTTGATCTAGCTTTGGTTTGTCTTTCTTTTAAGTAAAAAAAAATTCTAGTCTGTACATTGATGATCAACCTAAGGCTTTATGTACTCGTTCTGAGTAGATTGAAAGGCATTCAACTGACTGCTTCCCAGCAAAAGCATTTCTTATAAATAGCATTAATGGGCATATGATTAGTCTACAGTCTTTCTTCTAGACACCTAATATAATCACATGCGCCCCAATTAGCAGCCTGAAATGATATTAAGCAAGACATACATTGGCCATCTTGGTGATTAAGAAGTCACAGTCCCTGCTGTTTGTATTTCTAAAGCAGTGTGTAGGCAGAAGATTGACATTTTTGTCAATTGTAAGTTTATTACATCAGCTGAATTCTTCAGATCCAAAAATGTATGGGTGCATTTAATTTTTTTTAAATATAATGAAATGTATGTATGTATGAATGTATGTATGTATGTGCTATCTCAAGGTAGCATATATATTAAATGCTGCCAGCTCCCATTTTCCTCTCAATAACAACCTGTAGAGAGAGATTTTTATATTCTGGTTCCTGGACAAAGACAAATGTAATGATGACAGGCAGAATAAAATATATCAATATTTCATGCAAACTTTCCCGAAGTCTTTCCCCAAGTGTTGCTTCACCTTGCTTGACCAATTTATACTCATATATGGATATTCGGGTAGTATTATGGTTCTGACAGAGCATCATGGAAAGTTCCACAAGATCTACATTGAAGCTATGATTTTTAGATTTGTGGTCCAAACACTCCCTATCAAATAAATAAAAACACTCAACTGTATTGCAACACCTGACAATAATAAAGCAAGTCAGTTTATCAATTTTAACTTAAAATTGCAGTTGTCTTATTATTTTCACACACACACACACATGCATACACACACACGAATGATGCATTTAGAAGTATCATAAAGTTTATTTATTGAAAGTTAGTAACAATCCAGTGAAAGAACTGTTTCTTTGGTAGTTTGTACAACTCAAGTCAATCTATATAAACAAGCTTTTTACAGATGTTGTTTCCAAACAGAAATCAAACCTTTTTTTAACCAATGACATCTGAAAAGCAGACTGAACACTAGATGCATCTTAAAAGAATAAGGGAGAAAGTATAATTTTCTAGCTCTAACAGTCAGCAGTAAAAGGATTTAGTTGGTCGTGGTAGGTTGTGCTTCATTTTTTGCCATTTCAGCTAAGCCTGGAAGCTAGAGGGCTACATCCAGCTGACGGTTTTCATACTTTATGATTACACATCAAAAGGAAGAATAAGCAGTTTCTTTATAAAATTATATGCGTAACATTTTGATTCCTTAGATTGACAAATAATTGGACTCTCTCTCAAGAATCCTGAAATATAAGAGCTTAACCTTGTGGAACAGATATCTCAAGCTGAGTTTTCCTTATTTCTTGAGATGTTCACGTTAATTATACTGAACTACATATGCTGCTGGGCATGAGAATTAACATAAAGGGCATCACAAAACATAGCATCAAATCAGAGCAAGCCAATAATTAAAACAGACATACAGAGCTGTCAATTTTTAAAATTACAGAAAAGTGCAACTCAATTGCCCAGGACAGGTGCCGGTATTAGAAAATTATCACTACCACCACCATTACATACCATTCTTCTTCCATATACATTCCTTCCCCTTCTCCCTCCCCATCCTAAGTCCTGATAATATATATCCTCGCTCATATAACTTATTCTATACATGCACACTCTTGCTCCTCTTATTTCACTGGTGGAGACAGGGGAAGCTTACATTTTTCTTTGTGTGCTGAGATTCAGAATGCCTACTCTCCCCAATTCAGATGGTTAGGTACCACAAATAAGAATGTCCTGGCACCAAGCAGTTGGAAGGAGGATATAAATGAGAAGGAAAAACTAAAAAAACATATCTTCCTCTCTTAATCTGCACTCTCAATGCCATTTGAAAAGTTTTTGCTTGAGGAAGGTGCTGTAGGGTTATAGACACTGAATTTGTGTCCTCCACAGTCTAATACGCTGTAAGGTTAGGCAAAAATTTAACAAGGGAAAGGGATCCAAACATCCATAGCCAGTCATATGCAAACCTTGTAGATTGTTCAGAAAGGAGAGTATACAATAACTTTGTAACCCTAATAAACAGAGAATAAGCAATGAAAATAATAAATGTTATTAAAGACATTTTCTAATAAGAATTTCCACAGTCAATATTGCCACCCTGAAAACATAAAGCTGAAAGAGAGCTTCACTATCATCAGAGGAATGCATAGAGTAAACATTTCTACTCATGCTAAGCAGAGCAAGAATTATTCACCAGGAAGAGTGGGGAAAGGAAAATACTTGTAGTGCAATTGTAATTAGTTTGGATTCTCACATAGAAACTTTTATGCAAACGTCCTCAGGACGAAAATGGCTAGTGTTCATGGAATGAAATAGATTTATAGAACTCTTACCAGTCCAATCACACCCAAGGACTTCTAATCGCATCCCGATCCCTGCTGGAGACCATCTTTCTGGGTAAACTCTGATGAACTGTGCAGTAACAGGATCAAACCTTCTAACTTCAGGGGTGTCGTAGTGCATATTTCCTTCAAATATCTTAAAGAAACAGAGGTTAAATAGGACTCACCTTGGTTTAGAGTCATATAAAATAAACAGACAACTGATAGTAAAAGATAGTAAAACAGATAGTAAAAGAAGGCAGCAACTCTTTGGGAGATTGGTTATTCTTTCAAATTTACTTGAACATTTTGTTCTACGAAGCAACAACCAGGCCCATTGTAATGAATTGGGACAACCTCAAGAATGCAACTGGTTACAAAATGACCATTGGAAAGACACAATAGAAAAATGCTGGAAAGAAAAAAACTACTTTAAAAAAGGACCTCTTTGTTAGCTTTCAGATAAGGATGTGCTTTTCTCTACATCCAAATTCAAAAAGATATTTCGGAGGTGGTATGGTTTAGATGTCAGCAACCACTTGAAAGAAGTTGCATCTTTCTCTGAGCTCACAAGCCACTTGTGCAATCTGTGAAAAAATATGTTTGAATTAAGAAAGCACCACAGGGAGCAACAAGGTGCTTCAGAGTAGGTATGGCTATTACTATCTCCTTATCCCAAATGCAGATTTTCCTGGCATTGTGTTGCTAGGTGTGAGCTCAGAAAGCATCAACATAAGTATATACCACTCCAGGGCATCTTTTCAGTTTGAATTCAAAGTGTAGCACATTCCTATTTTCATATTATTAATGGCTTTTCATCAATTGCTGACATATTAGACCAAACCACCCTGTAATATTTAAGAATGCAAGCTGTCAGTGTCATCTTGTCAGCAGATTGCTTTTTATTGAGGTGAAACAATACCAGGGCTGCTTTTTCAAAAACAAATGACAATACATTTATTGAATTTTACCTCTACTGGTGAAGGTAAAAGGAAAAAAATACCCAACAAGGAGGTATATGGTATATGGCCAAGATTATCAGAAAGAATTTTCTATCTTAAATGTATTAGTGGTTGAACTATCTGGGGAAAGTGTACAATTGTTTTCCTGGAGATCTAAAAGATAAATTCTGCTGTCATAGAAGACAAAGTGAACAGTAAACATTTATGTAAACAATATCATCTGCAAAACTACTGGGGAGCCTAGGTTACTTCGATTATAATTCAGTTATATTAGCCTAGAGCAGAAATTTCCTTTTATCTTGGATTTTAAGAAATGTACAATGTGGATTTTCCTCAGGTGGCCCAACCAATGAGTGGAGACCCAAGGGAAATGTATAGTTCATTTATGTATAGTAAGATTTGAACTAGGCATGGGGAGACAGACGCTCACGTGCATCCTCAGCCTGGGAAGCTCCCTGGGTGAGGCTGAGTCAATCACTCTTTTTCAGTCCAACCTACTTCACAGGGTTGCTGTAGGAGTAAATTGGAGGCTGCCTTGAGCTTCTGGAGGAAAGACAGCTTATAAATTAAAGTTGATATGCAAGTTCTGGTCAAATCTTTGTTATATCACTTCTTACTACAGGAGTGTGTTCTATGTGAAAAATGTCTGGAAGTTGCAAGTGGAGCAAATAGTGACACTTACAGACTGCTAACTAATACAAGATACAGGGATCATATGGCCTCTCTACTGAAAGATCTGCGCTAGTTGCCAATTGCTTATGAGCAATTCCAGATGTTTCAAAACTTGAATACCTTTGGACCTGTCTGGTTCATGATGACCTCTTTTGTTATACATTTGTTAAGATCTACAAGATAAGTCCCATGGAAGATGCCCCATGCCAGAGGTCCATTTTTCTGCCCCATGGGAGAGTTTGAAATGCATCCTCTTAGGGAGATGTGTTTTATATTCATTTTATTAGCATTCAGAAAATCTACAAAGATGTATCTTTTACCAGACTTAATTCTATTTTTTTATATGTTATGGTTGCTTCTTAAATTTTGCTAAACACTATAAGTAGAAACATGATGTAGACCAAATAATAAATGCAAACAAATAAGTATATTAAGAGTGGGGCATAGCCTAATCTCTAGTCTGTTTCAAACCCTTATGTGTGTAAATCAGTCTAATGCAGCTTCAGGCTACAGACATTCACATCATATTTATAAAGGTCTATTAAAATCCTAAACTCTCTGCAGATGTTCCAACTACAGTATCCACTTAAAGTGTAGTAAGAGTAAGATGGGTAATTAATCCCACTTTCCTAATTCTCAACTCTTTTATGGATCTTCATACATGGAACGCTTAGATCTCCAAGTGGTAAGGACACGGGTTGAGGTATTATTCTGAAGAACATATTAAAAGATCACTTTGCAATTGGGAATTCTGAAAATGGGGATCTTTTGAGCATGGGAAACTTGCAGCCTTGACTTGGTGATCTTGACTTACATTCAGTTCAAAGTGCAACAAAATCCACAAAAAGCCCCAACAAATCTCAATCACCCTGGATTAACCCTGGTGGCACGCTATATAAACACAACAGTTAAGGCATAGTTTTCAGTGGATGACTATAGTAATAAAAAACAGCAAGGGAGAAAGATGATAAGGTTTTTTCATCTTTGGTACAAGCTGAGCCAGTTATTTTCAAATACATTTGATCTGAAAAGTAACCGAGAGACAGGATATAGTGCTTTAGTTTCAACATTAAGTCTCCCCCCCCCTGTCTCCATCTCATTCCTTCCTCAGCTAACCAGAGTTTGTGGCCAACTGAAAGCTCCATGCCTCAGAGCAGGAAGCTGCTGCCAAGTGGAATGCAGTCCATCTGACAAACCACACAGCCTGCTTTGGCACAGGACAAGCCTCCTCTTAGCTAGATGTTGATCCCAGATATACTGACTCAAATCTGGTAGGACTCTACTGACTTCTTGTGTAAACACTTCTGGCTTCTGACTCAGTTCTAAAAGACACCTCTCTTTTGTCACCATATGTACTAATTCAAGGAATTGGCCAGCAGAAACTTAGACTTTGTGTTTGTCTATGATTTAGAGCCTTGGGCCTCCTGAATTAAGGTTTTTACAGTGGTGTAAAAGTTCATCCCTTAAATCCTTGACAAGTAAGAACGTCACTGCAAAACCTGGAAAAATGAAACAGAACATTCAATAAGAATCACCCAAATATGGCCTCTAAAGCAGGCTATTTTTATCACAAACGGTCTGTACTTTCCTCTGAATCATATGAAGAACAATACCCCAATTCTCACCGAGGAGATAAAGCTGAGTCAAGGCAGACTACAGTAAACCAGGGCTGTGCCAAACATTATTTTCAGAAATGATGTGTGTGTGAGTGTGTGTGTGTAGAAGTAATCAAGACTAAGCCATCCTCTTGCTAAAACTGTAAAGAAAATAAGCAAAAACTTTGCAGTCATGTACAACTCTAGGGGGTGGTGCTCATCTCGGTTTCTTCCCATGTTAAAACTGTATTGGCTAGTTTTTTTAAAAAAAGCACAACTGCCATCATTTCTACTGGATACTGTTTTGCTACCTGTCTCGTTCTGTCTATCTAAGCCAAACCGTACACTAGCATGGGGAGGTGTAGGGGAGGCTGGAAATGGATGAAATCTTAGACCTACATTCTCCATTTCCCCCAGTTCGTCAAAAAAACACTTGTGGGCCAGGGAAAAAAAGGGAGACACCCCACCCCATCCCATAGATACTGTGTTGAGTTGAAAGACAAGGTTTTTTTTATACAGAACCTTTGTTGTGTGGACCTTCCAAAAAAAAAACCAGCAATAAAATCTGCTTCAAGATTAATGATTAGGAAGCCTCATGCACTTTTTGGAAAAGCAACAGAATAGCCCAGGGAATCAGAGGAGCCTATCTGTACAGTCATTATGTCTTCTAATCTCTCAACAGAGCATTCCTCAACATCTGTTGCTCTGCTCACTGGTACTTATTTCTACCGTCTGCTTTTCTATGCACACACAGTAAGTGGTCAATGGTTGCTGTTGAGCATTTAAAGACATATTCAGCCATGTGTGCCTTCATGTACAATCTGAAATGAAAAGGCCCATGTGTAAAATTGCCAAAAGAGAAGTGAAAAATTGATGACAGTTTCCAGCTTCTAAGTGTTCCAGCTTTTCCACTACAGGAAGATGATCCTATTGCTAAATAGGAAGAAAGGAAAAGCGGGAAGAAGGGAAGAAGTAGATTCATAGATAAAAGCCCTCCCCTTTCCCACATCTTTTTGAAACATACATTTATCTTAAATGCTTTTATGCTACTTTAATCATTTCAACTTTAAGTGGCTCATGAGAACTATTGCATAACCACTAATCACCAGAATAGAATAAGATCATTTTTATACTGAGAATTAAAGACAAGTGTGAAACATATGACTTTGCAGGTAGGATTGTGGTTTGCACAAGAAACCTTCCAAGTGGATAGGGTTCCTGAAGCAAAGCTCCCAAGGGTGTAAGCAGACGTAATAAATTTCAACAGATAGGAAGAAGAAATAAAAGAAAAAGAGTACCAGTGCCCAGTAGCTCCCTGTTACAGTCCAGCTAAAGGGTCTTACCTTTGGTTGCAGGGTCCGGGGATCTTGTATTGAATGCCAGTCTTTCCCATCCATGCTGTAGGCCACTTTAAACTTCTTCACAAAAGCTCGGGCCTCTGCCACATTGATGCTGTCCCCACCTCGGGCCCCCTGGATAATCACTCCTTTCACATTCTTAGGGAGGCCCAGATCTACCTGCAGCCACTCCTCACCAGGCTGGGCTTGAGGAATGCGTGGGAACCATCCTGAGCGGCTGCTGACTAGGCGGGCCACACTAGGAACCCAGTGATATTCTCTGGTAGAAGAAGCAGAGATCTGAGAGTCTGGAATAAGTCCTGAAAGCATTCCCAACATACTGGAGCAGGGTGAATCTGTATGAAAAGAAGCAGCAGTGAGCACAGAAATGGATGTTATGCAAAATCAGGTGGGGGTGGGGGATAAAGGTTCTGCACTGACATAGGAAGAATAATGTCTCACTGCAATTATCTTCTAGGTACCGAACTTGACTGCAAAACCTTTAAGTCAACTTTGCTTTGCTTTATAACAGCTTTCACAGATACCAATGATGATGCTACCTAGTTTGGATAATGAAACATCTGCAAAAAAATCCACAAGCAAGCTCAGAGAGTATCAAGGACTCCAGCTTCCATAGGCTACAAGGGCCCCCTCAATGGTTGCTTAAAATACACCCTACCCCCAAATCCCTAATTCAAACTGGTCTCTGCTTCCAGATAAACTTTCAACCAGTAATAGCATTCTGACTGCTGTTCCAGTTCTTTTAAAAAATAAATATCAATCAAATGAGAGATAAACCACAACTGAAGACATCATATTAAACAATTCAAATTATGGCTAGGCTCAACATTTTCTTTCTACACGTAAATTTACTTGTGGCATATGAAGCTACAACTCAATGGGGCAGAAGGAAAAGCAACTGTATAAGTATTCCAGTGAGACTGCAACATTATCTCATGATCCAGAATTTTCAGATTTCAAAATATCAGTTGAGTTAAGCTGTTTGAAATCTCTTTGCTATGTAAAAAAAGAATCAAGATGCAGTCCCTTTACATTCCAAAATCAGGTAAAAATGATAGGGTGAAGGGTCATTAAATATCTGGTCATTTCATGACTGCAGCCTCAAATGATTATGTGCACAGGCCAATTATTTCTCCTTTTCCTCCAACATTTGCACTGGGCAATAGAGTTGGGCAAAACCCAACATCAACTTTGGGCATTTTCCAAACCTCACTTAGTCAGTCCTCCAAAAAAAAGATTAGGAAATGCAGGGCCGCTGATAAAAAAAAGGCCAAGCCTTTAAGTGGTGTCATTGTTGGGCATCAAAAAACACAAGTACTCCCAAATACAGATTAGCAGTAATGTTTTGTTACACTGTATGACTGCATGTCTGCTTGGAAAGCCCCAGTGATGCAATAAAGTCTTGTCAATATTCTCCTGGTACAAAGGCTGAAGGGATACAAAACAGAATTGGAGAATGTGAATACAAACTATGTATTCCCTAAAATGATAGCTTTTAGATCAATTAGGGTGGGCTGCTTGGTAAGGAGATAAAACTTAGTGGCTGGTGGGGCTACGATTGTTGTTCAAGCAGAACCTTTGTAATGTGGGCCATTTAAGAAGACCATAAACCCAGTATGCATGCATGTTTTGATGGGTTGACTCAGACAAAAACTTGTGCATCACCCTAATGAATCTTCATATTTAAAAAATACAAGTAGCAGCTGCTGGAATGGGAATTTTCCCATAGAAAATAAAGCTTTGATATAGCAATTTGCACTAGGACCATAGCAGATAAAGAAAGCTTTTATACCTCTTCCCCTGATTACCATATGAAATATCATTTCCTTTCTCAAGCAGCTGCATTTGTATTTTTTAAAAATATGCAAGCTGAAGAAAAATGCATTTCAGGATATTTTAAGGAAGATGAGACAACACCTTGCACGCACAGTATTTGGAAACTCTAAAAATGCAGGAAAACCTTGATGGAAAAAAGACTTACAAATTGGGTTCCTATTATGATTCCTTTGGTAAGACTTTCATAACAAGTTTGTCAAGGCTCTTTTTAATGGAGAACTTCCCTCCAGAAGCAAGGTCTTAGAACAGATAGTCCTCAAGTTACAACCAGTCACTTAGTGACCATTCAAAGGTTTACAATCTTTTTTTTGCCAGTAACTGATATTTACTTTTGATTTTAGGCAACAAATGCTCATTGCAGACAATGGATTTGCTTAATCGCTGCT
>JANHFO010005499.1:81967-98829 GCA_032468095.1 Pareas carinatus
CATAGTTTGTGGATCAATCAAAGATGAAAGCTTAGATGCCTGAGCTGGAGAAATCCCAGTACTTTTAGAAAGACCAGACTTCAGTTGTTTAGAAGACATTTTCTTAATTTGCTTTTTTTTTTAAGGAAAAAGGAACTTAAAAGTCTAGATTTAAATGTACCACTTTAAATTTCCTTAAGAGTCAGCCTTTTCTTTTTCTTTAGGTATAAAATCCAGTAAATTTAAACTGTTAACAAGCGCTTCCGCTTTAAACAAGAGCTTTTGTTACTCCAAAGCTTGAATCACTTTCGTTTTCACACCCTTTCATTCAAGCCAGCACCATCTTTGATACTTTGTATCTTCCACTCCGGTTTTAAAAGGAGACTTTTTAACCACTGAGTTAAGTTTCTGAAGAAATACTTGTCAGGAATCCTGCTCTTGCTCTGTCTGTTCTGGTATACTATAGTTTAAAAGATCTGGTGCAGAGATGGTCGCGACTTTTCCTTCTGCTTATAGTAGAATCGTCCCGGATGCGGAGCTTCTGCCAGATCTTCCTGGGGAGCTCTCATCCTTTCAGCCCCAGGAATGAGCTCAGGGGCCCTAGGGGAGCTTTACCCAGATCTGACTGCTCACCTTTCCCTCTTCTCCCAGGGGAAAGGCTTTCCAGCCGCCCGACAGCTGATTTTCGGTTGTCAAAGCAGCTAACACGATCGTGGGGCTGGCGGACCCGAAGAATCCATCTTGCAGCGTCTGTGGAGCCACCGGAAGTCAGCAAGATATGCTTTTAAAGGCAACGAAACAACAAGAGCTTTTAAGAAGTGGCTTTATTATGTTGTCACCACACACAAGCAAAGAATATTTGAATCTCATCTTCTTGACAGATATGAAATATTTTATGTCAACAATTCTTTACTTATTTAGCTAATGCAATTATTTTAAATGGGCTCTCACTATATGTCAATACAAATGGAGAGTGTGTAAATATAAGTGAAATAAATTGATAAGACAGGATTATTCAGCTTTGACCTATTAAGCTAGACGTAACCCACTAGTTACGTACTGTGATATGGCAGATCTTTTACTAAGTCCTCTTACTGTAGCTCAAGCAGTTTCCAAAAATAGGAAAGTTTAAAAAAAGGAAAGGAGGCCACACAGTAGAATGCCTTTGGGATTGCAGGTTAGGTTTAGGGTAACTGAAAGGAATCCAGCCCAGAGCTACCTTTTCTTTGAATTGCAACTTCTAATTGCAACAGCATCAGAGGTACCCATCCTGCTTACCTTAACCCACACATAATCTTTTCCACTAATTCAGATTACCTGATATGTCCAGATGCAGAAAGATATCAATATTCAATAAATGCTGATCTACATAGTTAATTTGCTTATAGACATCACAAGAGTGTGTAAAATAACATGGCTGGATGTTCTTCTTTCCCTTTTATGCCCTCTGAGTTCCCACATGCTTCTAATTGTCCTCAACTCTAAATCAAATTCATGTTTCTCTTAATGTCAAAGTGTTCCCATGTCATTTCATTTTTAAAAACTGCATTAGTTCCAGCGAGTGTAGAATCCCTACCAGTTACTGTCGGAATTCTCCCCAACTGTCATGTTGGAACCGGCCAAGCCAGCTCCTCCTGAAGGCGGGGGCGGGTAACGGAGTGAAAAGAAAAGCTAGTTTAATCCTATTGGCTAAGGCTGAAATTTAAATCTGACAGCAACGACTTTTGCCGCTCTGTCAGTTTTTGGCTGTTGAACTGTTTGGTTGCAATAAACGCTATTGCTTGTTAACACAGCTATTGGCTCTGTCTCACTTTGTGTCCATGTTCCACACCTGGCGACAAAGGAGCAATTAGTGGATACTAGGACACCTGAAACCAACAGAAACCAATGGAAGGAACTGTGACCTGGAGAACCATACAAGCTGGTGCCAAAAGGAGACAAGATGTCCTCAAATCAGACTCTTGTACCATTTGACTCAACCAGGGAGCAATGGGATGCTTTTATGGTCCGATTCGAATTTTTTATAGATTCTCTGGATCTGTTAGACATCTCCGAGAAGCAGAAGAAAGGACTTTTTCTCAGCAACTGTGGCCATGAGGTTTTCGACTCAGGTTCCTGGATCACAATGATGTCATGGTCCAGGATCAAACAAATCCACCGAGGAATCAGCAAGGACACCGCAGCAGTTTCAACTTAAAGACTATCAAGGAAATCAAATTCCTGTCTTAGGCAGAGCAATGGTTCCAGTCGCTTACAAACAGTTTAAAGGTGACCTCCAATTAACTATTGTGGGAGGACAGATGTCAACTTTATTGGGACTAGAGTGGTTTGGGGCCCTAGGACTTGAAGTCATTGGGGCCAACTACCTATCAGAACAATGGAGCAACAACCTCATCAAAAACTTCAAGGATGTGTTTGACAACACTCTGGGCAAGTACCGGGGCACCCCAGTATCAATTAACCTAGACCGCCAGGTAGCCCCCATTAGGCTAAAGGCCAGGAGAGTCCTATTTGCGCACTGGCCCAAGCTAGACAAGGAACTGGACAAACTGATCAGGCAGGGTGTGCTAGTCTCTACTGATAAAGAATAAGGCAACCGTAGCCAAACCATTACATAAACTATTGCAACCTGGAAATGGGGACCTAGGGAGGAGGAAGCTTTCAAAAGGGTTAAAGGTCTTTTAACAGATGAAAGCTTGCTAGTCCAGAATACTTCAACCCTACCCCTAATCCTGGCATGTGATGCATCCCCTTTTGGGGTGGGGGCCGTTTTAAGTCACCAACTCCCCTCGGGCAAAGAGGCACCAATCGCTTTCTATGCTCGGACATTATCCTCTCCTGAAAGAAATTATGGTCAGGTGGACAAAGAGCTACTGGCCGTAGTCACAGCAGTTAAAAGATTCCATGAGTATCTCCATGGGAGGTATTTCACAATAATAAATGACCAATTGCAGGTGACAGACCCACTCCACCCTCTCCAAGGTTTACCAGGTGGTCTGTATTCTTGGCAGCATACAATTACACCTTAATGCACAGGCCAGGTAAAGACATAGTCCACGCTGATGCCTTGAGCCGATGCCCACTAAAGTCCACAGAAGAAGCTGAGCCCAAAGAGTGCCCTATCCTGTTAATTGAGTGCTGTTAACTAGGCCTGGTGACAGCAAAGCAAGTGGCAAAGCAATCACTTGCAGACAAAACAATCAGGACTGTCCTTAACAGTCCTGGAAGGGCTGGCCAACCTATCCAATAGGAGAATTCAAACCCTTCCTTTCCAGAAGAATGGAGCAATCAGCTCAGGATGGCTGCCTGCTATGGGGAGAAAGGTTAGTGCTACCCCTAACATTAAGAACCAAAGTACTGGAGACACTTCATGATGGCCATCCAGGAATTGACAGGATGAAGTCTCTGGCAAGGAGCTATGCCTGGTGACCTGGCGTGGACAAAGTCATCCATGACTGGGTTGCCAGATGTAGACCTTGCCAGGAGTTCAGACCTGCACTACCAGAGGCCCCATGGTCCAGGCTTCATCTGGATTTCACAGGTCCATTCCAGAGGAAAATCTTTCTAATAATTGTGGATGCCTTCTCCAAATGGTTTGAGATTAATCTCATGGCGTCCATGACCGCAGAGGCTGTAATAGCTGTTTTGGATGGCCTATTTACCACCCATGGCCTACCAAATCTAATCGTATCAGATAATGGGCCTCAATTTACCACTGGGGCCCTAGAACAATTTCTGGGGGAAAGGGGGATCCGGCATGCCTTCATGGCGTCGTTCAACCCGGTGGCAAACAGAATGGCGGAACAAATGGTTTGTTCTGCCAAAAAAGTCCTGGGCAGACAAGGCTCGGGGCTTTGGCAAGGAAAAATTAACACATTCTTGTCATGGCAGCACATAACATTGTGCATAACTACCGGCCGCAGTCCAGCAGAACTGCTGGTGGGCCATAAGTTGAGAACTGTGTTAGATCACCTACATCTGTCCTATGCCCCAGACACCAGTCACCCTAAAAGTAACTCAGTCAGATCACTCAAATTAGGGGACAAGGTACACGTCCACAACTATGCAAACCTCCCAAAATGAGTACCTGGGGAAATACTTGGAATGGCCGAGCCAGCCCCTCCTGAAGGTGGGGGTTGGTAAAGGAGTGAAGAGAAAAGCTAGTTTAATACTATTGGCTCAGGCACAGTGGAGCTGAAATTTAAATCTTGACAGCAACAACTTTTGCTGCTCTGTCAGTTCTTGGTTGTTGAACTGTTTGGTTGCAATAAATGCTGTTGCTTGTTAACAGCCGACAAAGTGGCTCTGTCTCACTTTGTGTCCATGTTCTACAGTTACAGTATCAGAAGTAAAGGCAGAGGGAGGGGAGAAAAAGGCTGGCTATGATCCCCAGAAAATTTTACCTTATTTATTTTTAGTGCTGTTTTTGTTGTCAAGAATCTGAAAGGGCATGAAAGATAGAAAGTGATTGTGTTTTTTTGGAAGGGATGATGGCTTGAAAGACCCTTCTCTGCATATGTGTGTGTGTGTGTGTATCTCCCTTCTTGGACTCTTAGATTTAGGGTAGGATTATGTTACCCTATGGAGTCAGAAAATATTAAGAGGATTAGGAGTTCAGGACTTTTTAAAGGCAAAAAGAAGAAAAAACTGTGAGATTATCTTGGATTATCCTGTAAGAGAGTGAGAAAGAGAGTGAGGGAGAGAGGAGGAGAGGGAGAGAGGGAGGTGTGTGTGTGCGCACACACACACACACACACAAACACAAATAAAAAGCAGAAGAATTTTAGGCACACACCACCATTCAGCACGAAATACAATGAAACACTAATCTCAACTTCAGGATTAATTACTATATTACATTAGCTTTCTCAACCTATTGCACTCAAGAGGTGATAGACTACATTCCCCAGAGTTTTCAACCTACATTGTCAGTGAGAATGCCAGAAAACTTTCCTCTGAATGCACTGTTGGGTAAGTCTGGCTGTAGATTATTTGCATCAACTCAGCAATTCACTTATTGATTTGCATAAACAGTGGATTTACACAGTAACATAGTTCAATTTATACACTTATGACAACCTTCCCAATCTAGTTACCTTCATAAACATTGGGCTGCAATTCCTGTCTAGTGGTGTGTTCACTGATTATGTTGTTATCTAAGTATCTAGGAAGGAGGTTGACTAATTTCAATCTACCATCTAATTAGAGCTGATTGGCAAACTGGCACACATGTTATACAGTTTAGTAGATACTAAATTGAGAATAACATACAAATTATTAGAACAAAATCTCCAACTTGGGTTTTCTGTTGTTAACCTAGAGCTTGGATGTTCTGTCCAATCATTACCAGTGGTGAGGAATGATGACCTAAAGATGTATTGAGATATACATGTGTAAAGGACTTGCCCCTTTTGATCTGCACTCAATTTCTATGGTCCATTCCTTCCATCAACCTCTCCCATGCGATAGACCTCTTTTTATGTAGTCTGACCTTTGTGGAAAGTCAAGGAAATTAATTTGGAATTAACCAAATCCCTTATGTAAGAGAATCCTGCATCCATCTCTTTTCTGTTCCTCTGTATCTATCTGCCATTCTATATATGAAAACCATCATATGTCCACGTGTTTTCTATAATAATATTTCTTACTTTGATCAAGTATGACTAGCTGCACAACTGATGATCTCCAAACTAAATGCAGCCCTCTTGCCATAATTTTATGAGCTCCCCAATTCTGTATTCCAAAGCAAGTAGCAAAAGCAACTAGATGTTGTTAATGCTGCAGGCAACCTTTACTTGTTCCTATGTGTTACCAAATCAAAAAGCAGTGCGACGCATGCAGCTTATTCCAAAGGAGGAAGAGGTTGGGGCTGGGGAATCTCAGTTCAAAGTAACACCAGCTATCAAATCCCCTTTTCCCTGTCTTCCAGCCCATCACGGTGCTGCTGTGACGATAAAGAGGATAAGCAGCCTACAAGAGGAATCAAGAAGCTATTCACAACCATTTTAGGTGTTAAAAAACATTTATCATCCAATTGCCTGTCAACATTGCTATTATGTGCAGTTCTGTCTATTCTTTTCTCCAATACATTTCAAAGCACACAAGGGCAGGTCTTGCTCACCTCTTGGACCATGGAATTGACACCAAGACTCGGAGTGAACAAATTTAACCCAAGCTTCTGGAAATATGAAAGAAGCTTCCGGCCTTGAAAATGTCATTCCGTTCTTTGTACATCACACAGCTCTCACATCACACAGAGCTTGCTAAATGCCAGAATGTTAATATGCACATAAAGGTTTGAGTCTGTGAAAAAATCTATGTGTGTGTGCATGTGCATACATTGATATACATTTCCCTCCCTGCAGATTAAACTCTGACAGCTGCTTTGCATGTCCAAAGACAGTGCAAGTGGGTGCAGAAAACGGATGGCACGTGAGGATTCTTGGACTGCCCTTCTCTGCCTTGTACTCTGAGTCCAAGTAGCGACCATACTTGATATGGGCCATGGAATTCTGTCAGAAAGTTGACACTGCCAAATGTTCTTTCTCTGCTGGTTTCCTTCTCTCAACCATCTTTGGCACCCTAAAGCCTGTTTCCATTTCTGATATATTGCCCCAGTGCTGGCTGGGTGATGCTATCAATTGCTCTAATCCACTACCCTTCTTTGTCAAGTTCCTGCAAGACAGGTAAGAACCATGATGGAGATGGGGCATCTCTGGAGATGTTTAGGAGAGCTCCATCACTTCTTGGTGGGTGTTGGATATGGTCATCCTTTTTAACTTCTTCCTCTTCTTCTGCCCTCAAATCCAGCACCAGTTTTTGGAGAGAGAAAAGGACACAGCTGTCCCTAACTGCTATACGCTCTCATTCATCTTGTTTCCTCTCCTCTTCCAAAAACCTATTTGCATCCCCTTGCCTTGGGTGCAGTTTCAACCCTGACAGCAGCCGGAGGATTAAAAATATGCTAGCCTTCAAATTCTGCTTTTTCCCATCTCTTTTCTCTCTCTCAGTAAAAACTGCAAGAAAGGATGGTGATCTACTTTATTTTCTGGGGGGGGGGGAATATTATCTTCCTTTTCAAATTCTATTATAAGTTTATCGAGACTGACACTCTATCTTCTTAGCTTCATGGACACATGGGCCTTAGCCGACCTGTTGATAGCACCATTCACTTTGGATCCCAGTCCACCTTACCCAAGGATTCGGCTGTCTTCTCCTCTTTTTCTGTACCCTCTAGCATCAAATCAAGCTGCAGCAAAATTGACAAATTTATTTGGCACAGCATAATTATTTCAGCCTGAGCTATGGAGTTTCTGTAGGAAACCAATCTTGGAATACTAAGGATACACCATCAGTTTTATCAGGAATTTGTACACATCTGACTCTTACCCAAGGGAAAATTTCCTGCACAATATTTGGAATATAAAACCTACATTGGCATAAGATGAATATTTGAAGCAACTTTCCCACTTTAGCCTTCATTACTCATGGAGAATCCAACTTTCTGAGTTTATTTGACAATTTATTTATTCATTAGATAGATTTATACTGAGTCCTTCCAATGCATTCAGAAAATTCAAGGTAATTTAAATAATTTAAAATTGGTAACATCTAGCAAAAATTAAACGTTGAAAGCATCTAAAGCAATGGAACCAGAGATTATAAAATACCTAAAGGTAATTTTTAAAAGTACTGTCATGTCAATTGCCTATTATAACTTTATCAAGCCATAAGGTAAACGGGTTGAGAAAATATATGGGGAGTGAGTGTACAATGCCAGTTTTGTCAAAGCAACCCTCTTCCCACAAGCACTGCTTTGACCCCTTTGCACAGAGCAAGGAATGCTCCAAGGGGGGACAGACTCATAGGTTTGATTGGTTGGACATACTTAGAAATCCTCCCTGCTGTTCGCAATCCCCATCATGCCAGCCTCCCAAACATGAATGTGTGGCAGGTGGAGGGAGGACAGGAAGCAGTCCTGGTTATATTCAGCCAAATACAGAAAGATCCCTCCTTTCTTTGGGCAAAGCCATCGAGGGTGAAATCGCAGGGATACGCAGGAGGACATGATCAGCACTGGTATCCCGTGTCTTTCCATGTCACGCTTCATGAGAACCTAGAGGAGGCTTAAATTTCTGGATTGATGTTAAGAGGTGTACTGCTTTACATATCAGTTTACATAACTGGTACTCTGAGCAAACGAGCTTGTACTACACTAAATCACTAGAAGGAGATCAGGTGATACAAGTCTTTTCAAAAATAGCCTCACATCTCAATTTGTTGTGAACGTCATATTTGCCAAACTCAAATTCAGGGAATTTATTGCTTTCTTTTTTCTTTCTTTGCCAGCACGATTTTAAATTGTTCTCCACGTGCATGATCACTGCAGACATAAAATATATCTCTCTGAATCCTGCTGGAAAGTTGGCTCAAGTTCAGTAAAAAGCATGTGGGCATTGTAAAGTATAAGGAAGCCACAGCAAGGCAGAGAGGCTTAGGCTCCAGGGGCTGGAAATTAAAGGAACCCTGTTCAACCCCGTCCCGTCCCCCACTTCAATCCTCCTGGGTTCTCAAAGGTCCCCCATCTGAAGGATCACATTAAATCAAAGCAACACAAGGAACTAGAACATCAACGGACCATAGAAAGAGAAAGGCAGCCTTGAAGAACATGAACTAAACAAGGAGTTCAAATGTCCTGGGCTCTTTTCAAAATGGGCTAACACCTCAACTGGAAGATAACAATCTGCTATAGCTTCCCTTTTTTGTACTGGCTGCAAGACCAGTTTTGAGCAGACCTAGTACTTTTCAGAAATGGGAAAGTGTAGCCTGTCTCTCTTGGAGAAATAGGAGAAACCATGGCACCATTCCCTTCAGACAGCTGACAAAAGATTGCCCTTTTACCTGAAAGCAACAGTTTAAATGGGGTTCTTTGTCATTTCCCTGACAATAACAGAGAAGAGGCACACACAGACAGGATAGATAAGCACCAGTCTCTCCTGGGGGCAGCTGCTGCTTTAGTGAAGGTTTCATGGGGGGAAGGGGGGGAGGGTTTTTCCCCCTTTGACCTAAGGTAGCTCACTGTTTTGCTCTGTTCTGTAGCACAGCACTGAGGATTGATTTAGAAGTGTCTCCAAAGATCAGTGGCAGCTCTCTCCCACCCACCCCCAGTTACAGCTTTATTAGACACAGCTATGCTCTGCACTGATGGCCCTCTGGCACACCTGCCGAGGGCACAAGAGAAGAGACTTACTTTCCTCCCTGCCCTGCCCTGCCCTGCCCTGAATCCCCATTGAGGCCAGACTAGGCATTCAGAGGTGTCAGGCAGGCAGGCAGGTCAGGTATTGACCCCATGCATTGCTGCCAGCCAGCACTGCAGCTCCAGTTTCCTTATCCATGACAAACCAGATTGCTCCTTATTATTTATGGTTGGGCTTTATTCTCTGGGACATCATGATCCTCTCTCAGGATTTGTGCCCTTTTATTTTGCAGGCTTCAATAATTCCTGAAGTGCAGCTTCATGTGGTTTTGTGATTGTTAACCCAGCATGTGGATGAGGCTCAGGCCATTAATGCTCAATGAATCTTATGTATCAAAACATAGCCTGCAAAATCACTTTCTCCTTCATTGGCAGTCATAAAGTACACTGCAACTCTCCCTCCACTGAGCAAGGCATAAGCTCACCAGAGGGTTTTCCAAAGACAAACTCGGTATCACACCAAATTTGCACTTCTTCAAGCTCCTTTTCAGACATGACTGATCTCACGGCATTCTCTGTCTTATTTCTGGGTCTTCTCTGGTCTATTTGAAACCACTACAAAACTGCAATTTTCCTTGGGATTGCTGTGGCTGTTCTTATGGATGGACTCAACTGGTCCTTCCTTGTCTTCAAAGATTTTCCCATCACTTCAACATTTTTCTAGAGAGAAGAAAAATGACTTGGGAAGGGGACTTCATCTTTTGCATCTTTTGATGTAAGCTGAATGAAATACCAAAGATGCTTTACAGATTTGAGATCTTCCATGTCACTATCAATGTAATTTTTTAAAAATTTGGAATTATTTAAGGAAAGGATGAGACACACTTACTTTGTGATTTTTGCCATGCCGGTACATCATCCAGTCTTCTCCATTTGTGCTGACCTCCAGTTTGTATGAGCGAACATAGTATCCATTCTGGGTTTCTCTGGAAATGGCGCCCTGAGTAGCAATGGCTGTCAGCACTGTCAGAAAGCGAAGATCCACCTGTTGCAGGAGCAGGGGGTGATGACAGAAGAAGATTATCAACAAAAGACTCCCATTACCTGAAACATTCAAGGTACTTTCAGATATAATATTCTTGTGATACTTCAATAGCCATAAAACTGTATGAAAATACGGACCAAGATGGGAGAGAATTAGTAAGTTACTGTCATAAAAATGCAACGAGCCCATCATTTTACTGTGGGATGCCTCCCATTTGAACCCCACATATCTCAGAGAGATATTAACAATATACACAAGAAGCCTATGATGTTAAGAGAGTCCCTCAGAATAGCCCATGCTGGACTGCAGTTGCTTCAGAAGCATGTGTCTGATAACCAGGATTGGTGCTCAGCTAATATAAATTAGCATAACAATAACTCAATATTAATAGAAACCTCTGATGCAGCTTCAGCATTTGCCACTGGCCATGTCTGGAGTTCCTATTCTATCTAAATGCTGTCCAATATAAGAACTTAATAGGATCAATTTTCAGCTGAGTTAACATTCCTAGATGCAGCAACATGTGAGCCATAGAAGGAAATGTTTTCAGTCTGTGGTTTTGTTACAGCTTCCAAAATTGAACAAGAATAGCACATTTTGGGATTGCCTCCCCCACTTGTCTCTTTCTTATTGGATTGGAGTATAAACATTTCTAGGATAAAATCTCACCAGGATTTTCACAAAATATTCAGCATAACTGTGTCACAGCCTTGGTTACAAGCAATAATAGTAATAATATACTGCAGCATTTGAGAGCAAACATTTTTGAGCATAATCAGGCTGAATGCTCCCTTAGCAGTATATCATTAGTCTTACAGAGTAGAACATCCCAACATTTTGCTATGTCAGTTGCAGATTTCAGGAAAAGGAATTTTTCTGGTTCAGGAAGGATATGCTAAGCTTGGTAAAGGATTTTAAAACTTTGATTCTGCTCTTACTGAAGTCAAATACACCCAAAGTTAAACCACAGAATATAGAATAGACTATAGAATTCTTTACTGGTCAAGGAAGACACACAAGGAATTTGTCAACTGTATCATCTATAGAGGCCAATTTATATTGGGGAGGGATGCTTTTCACCCAGAAGATGAAGTTGTGATGTTCCTGTCATGCTTTTCAGAGATGTTCAATGGATCTGATTCATACAAGATCAACATGCCAGCCCAGCAACTTAGAATTGGGCATCTATAGCAAGTGAGGATCTCTTTTTTCCCCTCTAATGACAAGTGCCATCTAGTACTTCCCACTGCAATCACTAACTTTGCTACCATCCGTTGATTTGATGTAGGCCCTGCTAAAGTGTATTTTTCACACACTCTTGCTGAAGTTTCCATTTGTTACACATTGCAATCCCTCAGAAGAATAATATTATTCTAGTTACACTGGCTCAACACACATGAGAAAGTCTCCCTCTTTTAGATCATTGGAGAATCAACAAGGCTATAAGTGGTAGCATGCGTTCTTCCGCCCTCTGTCTCTCCCTCTCTGGCCTCTGGAAAGCCCATTAAAGTTCAGGGGGCAGCAGGTCAAGCCAAGAACCTCTGTAGGAATGTTAACAGCCCAACAGTTCATGAAGACAGAGAGTCACGCACCCTTTCCCAAACAGCAGTTCAAGCCTCTTTCACAGCTCTCAGCTTGCAGTAAGAGCAACAAAGACCGTACAAGGCTCATGTTCTAAGGTTGATTTAGCAGCAGGATAATCCATTTGGTTCAAGGATAAAATACACACATGAGCTCTGGGGAGGGGAGAGACCATAAAGGTCTAGGGGACAGTCCTAGTCATGACATACTACGGGTCTAAACAAATGGACAAAAAAAAAACCCAAGCTTTTTGGAGAAAAAAATGCCAGTGAGGACTCAATTTTTTACAAATTTGACTGAAGAGTCCAGTAATTGGTAGGAAGCCTGATACTATAGCTTCCCAATTTTTCTAAATGGTACAAATGTCATTACTGTAGGCTATTGTGTAAGAAAAGCTGAAAATACCTGCAGGAACTCTTTGTTGCTATCCACATTAGGAGTCCACCCATTATCATCACTATTGAGTCGGCTCTGTTGCGGAGTCCACCTGCCATCAGAGTATGTAGAGGAAGCAGTGATTTGCTCATTGGAGATCCGGCCAGATTCCATTCCCAGTGGACTGTTGCACTGGAAGTCTAGAATAGGTAGAGTACGAAACTGAAGAGAAACTCTTCTACAGAACTGTGGGTTCCGTTCCTAAATGAATCCTTGCCACCAACTGCCTTCCAACATCCTATCAAATCAAACTGTTTATGGGTGCTGAACTACAGAATTACCTCTACAGATCTGCAAATTAAACAGTAATGTTCAGAAAAAAGAATCCAGGGCTCAATTGTGGTGCAACTACTGAAGAGACTATAGAATTTTGCATGTAAAGCTGGGAGTTTTGCATTTTGCAAGTGAAATAAATATTGTGAAAGTCTTTGTAGCTGATTATCAAATCATCGCAAATAAAGAGGTCTTCTGCAGCCATATATCAATGTCTATTTTTAT
The DNA here is from genome assembly GCA_032468095.1 of Pareas carinatus. NCBI lineage: Eukaryota > Metazoa > Chordata > Lepidosauria > Squamata > Pareidae > Pareas > Pareas carinatus. The sequence continues at coordinate 94,702 of JANHFO010005499.1, forward strand.
CAGTTTTTTGGAATTTGTTTGACATTGTTTCTGTTCTAATGGTAAAGAAAGAAAATTAGATCAAAACATCCGTAGGCAGACTGACTTTGTATTGGTTATAGGAGCTTATTTTTAATCATAAATCTCAAACAAGAAGAAATGGAGGAGGACCAAACAAACAATGTGAAACTCTTCTCTCTCTCTCTCTCTCTCTCTCTCTCTCTCTTGCTTGAACAGACTCAGACTGAACAACCCACCAACTTACTCTCTGGCGCCTCCTGCTGAACCAAATAATAGCGAGCAGAAAAGCCATCTTTAGCCACAGCCAAATCTGTGTGGAATGTAAGGGATAAGATGCCGGTAGTTGAGCGGATCTCTGAAAGAATTTTGGTGCCACAGTACCTGCCAATCAAGGGTCCAACTGCAAATAAAATGAAAGAAAAACACTGTTTACCATGTCATAGGCATTTTCTCTCTTTGGTTGGAAAAAATGAGGGGGTAGATGGTTGAAGGAATAAATATGTAAACCAGATAAAATGAAACACTATAAATGTTTTTTTAAAATAACACCCTTAATATGTATTATGCCACAAATTTGCAGAAGGGTTTCTTTACAGACAAGTATTGAAATAAATAAATTTTTGCAATTTGTTCGAGTTGCATTAAATGTCTATCTTCGACACTGGTTCACAAACCTTAATAGAACAGCTTTTAATATTTCAAACTGCATCCTAACCAATGATTGATTTAAGATAAATAACTATAGAACTTACCTGGAAATAAATCCTACTGAACAGAAATTGACATCTGAGAAGAAAAGGCATATGACTACAGAGTATAATATCTATTGTACATCTGTTCAGTTACTCACACCCACATCCAACAGATATTCACAAAAAACGAACAGGAATTTATGTACTTGTGAAAAGACTCATTTAGAGCTATTTATATATTTTTAACACATGCATTGTTTCCCTGACATGTAAAATCACAAATGATGTGTTAATGGATAATATTTTTCAGCCCCTTTTTCACAAAGATTTTCATGATAGTTATATGCAGAACTTTGCTGCAAGCAACTAGGTGTAGCATTTTTAAAAAGTGTTGTCCTTTTTTCTGACTAGAAGTTTAAGATACTTCAGAAGTTCAAGGATTTCATTTCCTCATCTAATTATATAAATCAGGTTACACTTCTCTAAAGAGATTTCACTGTCACCTAAATTCACACCAACTTAGAAAAGCAGAAATTCTAGTAAGAGACAAAGAAGAGATTTAATTTTCCTTCAGAGTTAACTTCTTTCTAAGAACAAAGCAACAATAAATGAGTTTGCATGAAGCAATATTAGCAATTCATGACTATCACAGAATTCTTCAGTCTCAAAGTGGATCGTTCGCTTGACATTGGCCATCCAGAGAATTAGCACTGGCAGTGCATCCTTTAGTCCTTACCTTGAGGAATACCGTCCCAGATGTCCAGCCAGTCATATTTACAATCTCCCTCCCCAACTTGCAGAGGGTCATGCTCTAGGTCAAATGTTAAAAACTGAAGGACAATCTCCATTTTCGGCTTGGCCATGATTGTGAAGGCGCAATCCAAATTGTGTGGATACTTATCAGGGAAGCCTGGGGATTCAATGGTGCCATTTGAACTGGTGAAGTTTCTAGAACAATCTTCAGAGCCTACAGAAAGAGAGAAGAAGGCCAAGGCCCAGCATTAACCTCATCATCAGCCACTTACTATAGCCTGGCTGTGCTATGTTATTCACAAGCATTTTAAAGCACTTAATTCCCTCATGCAGAAAATTTCTCCCGTCTTGCAAAAGTATTAATTATTAATATCACTGTCCTTATTTCATTTTCCATCCAAGTGGCAATTCTCAGGAAACAACACCTGCAGGCTTGCCTTGAAAAACAGCACATCTTCAACAATGACTAAGTTAAGACTGCATGGGAAAGGAAGGGCATGTGTGAAGGGTTCTGGTGAAAAAAGAAACAGAGCTGCCTTTCTCCCTTCATCCACGGTAATCATCAAAACTGAAAAGCCAGTTATTTCTATCCTTAAGGAATGCCTTTCTAACTGGCAGCCATGGGGACAATATTACCATTTATTTAGGGATGACCCCAATAGTGGCCCTCATTGTGCCTCAGCAGCTAAGTGCCTTCTATTTTTTGCAGAGCCAAGGTGCCTTAGGGAGAAGGAGACTGCATTCTCTTCAGGCCATGATTGCATTACGGCCACTGCTCTGGAGAGAACAGACAATCAACAATTGAATTCTCTAGGCTACGGGTCACTAAGATGAGGGAAGCGGGCAGAGGAAGTGACAGGCCCCTCTGGTTCCACAGACCAGAAGCAGAAGGCTACCTTTCACCACTCTTGCGGCGTTGGCTTTTCCAATGAAAAGTTAACACAATCCCCATAGCCATCCTAACCATTTGCACAGACTTCTGCTTTTCTTGAAGAAACAAGGCTGGACTTAAACACACAGAGCAAGGAAGCCTATGAAAACTTATTTAAATCAAACTTCATGCAACACAAGTGAGATTTAACTGGATAGCTAGACTATATAAATTTTAATTCAACAGACCTGTTTTCAGATGATTTCTGAAAACAAATCATTAAATCTGTTAACATTACTGACCCCATATAACTTGTTTTCCTTAAAAGATACTTTCAAACAATGTTTGAGAGTGTGTTTCGAACATTATACTTATGTATTATGTTTTGGGAGAGTCAAGTTAATTTTAAATTTCTACTGTACAAAACACATTCAGATATTACAGGAATATGTTAATATTTTTCCCACTACTGGCCAGGTATCTTTATCACTGAATGATACTATGATTCTAATAATTACTTTTTACTAATAATTTTATCATAGTTTTCAAAGATAAAAGATAATAAAAACTAAGAAAAATATTTAAAGATTGCAAAGAGAGGGAAAAGGAAAATATATGAAAGATGACTCCTCCCTCTAGAGAAGTAGAAATAACTTTAGTAACTTGGCACTTTCTCTAATAGTAAAATTAAAACCAGTTAAGTCAAAAACTAGAGAGTAAAAGCGCATTTTGCCCCCCCTTTCAAATATAATGAGGAGTTTGCAGATGGAAATTCAAATCTCAGCTATGGACAAAAGATGCAAAAGCCTCGTTTTTTCCAGAGTAGTCTGCATTTTACATAGAAGGGGAATTCAGAGTGAGGAAGAAAATTACAAAGAACACAAGAATTCGATGTAGGACCTAAGTCTTCCAGAATTTCACAAGTAAGCACTGCACTTTTACTGAACCCCTAAATTCAACTGTTTTGATAAATCAGAATTGAATTCTAACAATATTTGCTGAACAACTTTTTATCAGTTAATATCTTCAAAACCGAAGATTCTGAAATTTCTTTGAAGAGAATTAGACCACATTTCATTTGTGAAGGTTTTGAATAGCATAGCCAGATCAACTCTACTCCAAAACAGGTTGAACTGCATAAATAACCGTACGAAAGAAAATACTTTGGTTCACTTGCTGACTAAACACGACTGAAACAATAATTCTAACAAAGTAGAGATGGTCTAAAATTATTTTCCAATTCAAGGATCGCTTCTGTGTTAATATCTATTTCTAACACCCACAGACTCATCAAAACAACTTACTTTTGCCAGAATTTTGAGATTTTGTGACACTGGTGTTTTGGACAGTATTTATTATCTATATTCTGGAAATCTAGCAGCCTGTGTCCTCCACAAGAGCAAAATCACTAAAATTCAGATCTAGAAGTCATAACTTTTCCTAACCTGATATAGGTGGCTTAAGAAAAAAAAATTGTATGAAATGTGCTGCCAGGGATTAATGTGCATAATCTAGCTTAGGTAGAGTTTTTTCCTTTTCTACCAGAGATATAATTCTGTGCATTTCCATTTAAACTATTAGCAATATTTATTTATTTATTTATTTATTGGATTTATATACCGCCCTACTCCCGAAGGACTCAGGGTGGTGAACAGCCTTAAAATACAAAGTCCAGTACACTTTAAAACCAAAATTAAAATAATTACATAATGGCTGATAAAAGTTAAAACCCAATTTAAAATAAGTAAAACTCAATTAAAATCTAATTTAAAACCACCCCAAGAAGACATGTGGGAATTCAAGACAGCCTGG
>JANHFO010005502.1:1897-13091 GCA_032468095.1 Pareas carinatus
TAAGGGCCCCCCAGAGAGCGGGTTTCAGGCGTGGGAGGCAGAGCTAGCTCTCCCACGTCCTGTTGCCTCTAGGACCGTAAGTCGAATCCCCTAAATTTTTCAGTTTGAACCAACAAATAAACAAATACATAAACATACAAACATACAGTGATGGTCAAGGGAGAAAACTCATTACTTAACAAATAGACAGGTATTTAAGAGACCTAAAGATACTGAGCAAATATAAAGGCAAGATCCAAAAAAGATATTTTTACATCTCTATCAGCAATAGTTATTCAAAAAAATAGGAGTTTTAACACAAATTATATTTTTAACAAAAATGATTTCCAATCTATTCAGAGAGAATGTGTTCAGGAAGGGGTGAGGAAATTAGCATCCAAATTTCTCTCAAATTCTCTAGATTATATCTCTTTTCCCCACCCTCTTTACTTTCTCTCTTTCTTTTCCCTTCATCCACCTTCCATTATTCCTTCCTCTTCTCTCTGGCTTCCTTGTTATCCCTTAACTTTAAGGCTTATCACTAACCCTAATCCTATCCCTAATCCTTCCCCTAACACTAGCTGTAAATGCTATTCCTAATCCTAAACACCCTAGCCTTATCCCTAACTCTAACCATACTCTTAGCCCTATGACTTCCCTATCTCTACCTTAAACCTAATTCTATAAACTAAACTTAAGCCTAACCCTTACTTCCCTATCTCTTCCCCTAATTCCTATATCTCTTCAGTCAGTTTTCTTCAAATATTATCTCCTTTTCTTTCCACCTTCTTAGCCTCTTCGCTTACTTTTCATCTCTTCACCTTCTTTCCTCCTCTTTCTCATTCTTTCCTATTTCCTCTTATTTTCCTCCCCCTTTCTATCTGACAATTTATTTACAGGGAACCAAAAATAAATTACCTCATTAGTTAAACTTATTTTGTTGATTTTATAACTTGATAGTTTGACAAGTTTTCTTCAAACTGTAGATCTTTTTACAGATATCCCATACCAACCTATAATTCAAATTTATTTCAGCATTGTTTTAACCACATTACATTCATTTTTCCACTTCTTTCCCTTAATTTTAATTTAATGACATCATACCTTTCCTTTCCTTTTCATATCAACTTCTAGTTCCAGTTCATTTTAACATTGTTCTAATCACATTACATTCATTACACAACAGTTTTCAATGATCAATTTCATTTCTCTTATCAATATTTTAACTCCATTTACAATTAATTTTAATTAATCTACCTTGTTTCCCTTAATTTTCCTTTGGTGACCTCCTAACGCCCCTTTAAAATACACCATTCCTTTTAAAACATAATTCATCATCATAGTCATAATCCCTTCCATTTATTCTATTATCCCACTTTTAAATTATTTTATATCATAGTTGTGTTCTCTAGCCAATACCCTTCTGCCACACACTTCTTTTACAAATAAAATTATCACCTGTAAGTTTACATTTATTTCGTAAAGTCTTTTTCTCATCTTTAATTTCCAACCTTTTTTCTTCCAACATTCTTGTTTGGTTCCAATCTCTCCAGTTCGGGTAATTACATCTTTTCCCTCTAAACCATTATTTCCATTTCCATGTATTTTTGGGCAAGATGTTTTACAACATATTTCTTTTTGCAGTCTTTTCCTTTTCCTGCTCCCTGTGTGAGCTGTTCCACCTCTTACAAGGCCCTTGTTTTCTGCTTCCTTTTCTCAATCTTCAATATTTTTAGAGTTCTCCTTTCAGCTTTCCACCTTCTGGATCTGTTCCCCTCTCTACCAAAATCTTTTTATTGTCCTTTACACTTTCAGTCGCCATCTTGCAAATATTCACTGGATTGAATTATCTCAATTCTATCATTCATTTGCCCTTTCAGCATACCAATATCAAGGAAGGTTTTTTTCTCTCTCACCAAGTTGGTGAGTTCCTTCCTTTGACTTCCACAGACTTCAGTTTAATCTTTGTTTCTGTCATTGGTTCCCCGCTCGTGGCGCTTTGAAACACCTTTTCTACTGCCTGAAGAATGGGAATAAATCTCTCTGGTTCATGCTAGTTGCCACCATGCACTCCTTTCAACTTCGCCTCCTTCTTCGGTCACCTCTCCAGGATGATTTGGACCTTAATGTTCCCAATGTGATAAAAGAAAAAGAGTTTTTCAGCCGAAGTCCCAGCTATTAGGTCCTTGTTCGTCGGGCACTAGAACTGGAAGTCAGATGTTCCCTGATATCTGTGTGGCTTCCACCCTGATAGCATTCCAGAAAACCCTGAAACCCTGATCTTGTCCCAGACCTTGTATTAGGGTCCTGTCAGATATATTTGTTAAGGTTTATTAATAAAATGTTAAAAAATATCAATAGGTTTTAAAAATGCAAATGTACTTTTGAACTCATGTCAAAAATGAACTTTTTATTTTATGAAGAGCAAAGCATGAGGGCCAGCAAAAAAAGGATTATTCTTCAATATAGGAAAGACAATAGATTTATAGTCTTTGATCACCAAAATGTGTTTTCTTACTGTTTATGAGCTGTCTACTTATGTAATGAAAAGACTGATCAATATTATTCAGAGTAGTCAAGATTTAATGATGTGCTTTAAAATTAGACTGAATTATTTCCTATATGTAGCATAATATGCTTTGATTGTTTGCTTTTGTGCTTTTACCTTTTTCTTTTCTTTTTCTTATTTATTTCTATATTAAAGCAATATTTTAAACATGAGAATGTTATCATATTACCTCTCCCTTATGTTTCCATCACAAAGTGCAATATACCACCATTAACATCTTAAAGTGCAGTGACAAAATTTAAATAGAACAGTTGAGATGGAGGTATGACCTCTAGAATAAAATGGAACTATTACTTTCTTTAATGTGAAAACTATACTTCTGCACATGAAAACTGGAATCACATAACCACCATAACCTTGTAATCACATACCACTCATAACCTTGTTATCAATTAAAATATCAAGATCATTTTCATGAACCCAACCTATGTCATAGTACCTTCACATGAAAAAACACCAATAGAATTAAAGCTACATCACATTAGATGAACATTTTCAGGTTTAGGAACTTTGTAATGCCTTATCACAGCTTTTGGCTATACTGCTCCAGACAGGTATTCCCAGATACAACATCTGTCTTCTTCAGGCAACACAAATACCAGCTACCTGGTTAGGTTGGTTAACTAAAACAGAAGCAATTGTCCAAAATATTTGAAGGCACCACGTCAAGAAAGTCTGCTCTGTTTGTTTGTCTGCTTAATTTTATTTATAACCTATATTTCCTTGGTCAAGTTGACATGTTGCAGTTAACAATATAGTTCAGAGGAATCATTGATGAACTCCAACAATTTTGGAAATAGTAATAACATTTCAGAATACAAAATAAAATACATAAATGGCAACAATGTTCCCAAAGAAATGATGCACAACATCAGACATAAAAATATAATGTTAAAAACAAATATGTAGGAGAAGAGAATTTGAGTTCAGAAATATTGATTGAATAAAACTGGACAAACTCCTGCTCTTCATGACTCTTCTGGCAGATATAAGCAACCATATCTGAAAAAAGAAGTAGTTGAAGACTTTGCAGTTTACTAATAAGGACTCAAGGAGGTCTTCCATAGTCTTAATGGACTATATAATCACCTCTACCACCCAAAGCAGTTGCCTTGAGCAAATCTTCACAGATCACATGGTGACAAAGAAAATCTTAATTTTCTTCCCCTCACTTTCACTGTAACGGCTCTCCATGAAGTCTAAACCATGTTTCATTGTATCTGTACAATTTCTGCTGCTGTCTTTTTCACTGTCTTTCAGTCTGTTTCAACATCTGTAAGAGATGAAAAGAAGAATCCACTTGATCAATAGACCCGGGCAACCAATCATTTCATGCAGGCACCAAGTCTTTAGTTGGAATACTTGGATCAACAGCAAATTTCCATAGAAATGCTGTTTATTTTGTAATAATGAATACAAGGGAAACAATTTCAAGAAGAAAATTGAATGAACCCATTTGTCCTTTCTTGGATAAGATAAGTGCTTTACATGGTTCTTTTGCTTTGTGTTTTTAGACATAATGCCCCCATGCTTTATAACTGTAATGGGGGAAGTGCTTTGAAAAGGAATTACAGAAAACATCATTCTTTTAAGGCAACACAAATAAATTTAATACCATGGAAAGATGATGTATGACTCTAGTCAGAGCCTTTGGGATCAATGCTTAATTCTCTATTGTTTGGCAGTCTCACTAGGCAAAAATTTCATAATCAACTTCAAGGCTCAGATATCTGGAAGCAATATAGGGATAAGAATTGAGTCCAAAATACCATAGCCCAATGTCGCAAATTTTTGTCATCAATATGAGATGAATTTAAAATTTAGGTATGGCATTTCAACTAATAGTACATGTTCAATTATACACTGTTACAGACTTATGTTCTACAGGAATTCAGGTATGACTCGGTAAAAAATAAAAAATGGAGTCCGGATTTCTCTTGATAAGCCAAACACATTTATTTAGCTGAATAAAGATGAATCCTCTCTTAAAGTAGAAGAACCTTGAACACAGTGTAAGGCAGATATTTATATATTACTTTTGCTTTTACTTAGTTAAATAAGAGAAAGTTGACACACAACAGATAAAAAAATACTCAAGTAGGCCTTCTGTGTTTTTGGTTACATGGCTAACCCACAGGCTAGTGGTTTCCCATGGAAATTTCCATGACCTCAAGGGTCTTCTATGGCCTGAACTTCAATGCTGCCATCTCAACCTATGGACCTTTCAACCAATCATCAAATTCATTAGATTCCTGATCAACACTTAGGGGATGCTTTTTTCATTATCCCTTTTGGCATTTATATCTAGTTTGTTATGGTTTTTATATCTACAGAAGGACAATTGACATGTGCATCTGAAGGATGGAAAAAACTATTGGTCAGGAATAATGACTCCTATGTTTTCCCCAAACAATTTAAGCCCCTAACCCTTTTTCTTTAAATGGAAATGGGCAAGAATCTGGGACTGCCAATTTACGCTTTCTTTTTCATGCTTAATGTCTGGTTTTGTATAGTATAATGTTGATCTAGATTTTAGAGTCATGATATCATAACTTCTGAAAGCTATTTTCATGACTCAGTCTGGGAAATGATAAGGATATTTTTTAAACACTATTCATCTTTAAAGTTATAATCAATGTAAATTTCAGTCCTTTTTATTCAAATTCTCCCACCAATCCAACTGTATATTATATCCAATTTTGGGGCTCCTTTTATCATGTGATCTTTAACTTGTTTATTCTCCATTTCCATTTTCAATGCTCAATAAGAATTCATGCAACTTAGCAACAATATGATCATCATTTATATCTAACTTCATATCAAATTCAGTCTTCCCATTTTCCAATATCTTTTTACCATTGCTTAAATGCTACATCAGTTGACCAACACTCAACAAAATGATTCATGGAATATTGAAGCAGTTCTGCATTTGGAGTCCTTTCATTAAATCAGCGTGCGCTATGGTAAAAATTTGAACAGGTGGATCCTTAGGATGCAATTTCAGGAGATAGGAAACAGAGTGAGGCAAAAACTCCTTCCCCTCAAAGCACGGATATGTCTTTAAGAATATGGCAACCCTCCAGTGCAGTCTCCAAAGAGACAATTGCTCCCTTGAAACAGTATTTCTTCATGCACTGATAAAACAGAACTAGAATAGAAAGAGATATGTTGACCTTGTTCACAATTGCAAGTCAGGGACTCATATCTTACATTATTAGGGTCACCACTTTGTCTTGAAAACTTCCAAGTCTCTTACTGATTCTATCAGTTGGGCCTACTTGAGCACAGTTCTCCGTGCTTGCATCATCTTGCCAGTCTTTGCATTAGAAGGTCCAGTGAAGTGAAGGAAGAAAGGGAAGGCAAATGCTCATGGCTTCAGCATTTGACAAAAAGACAGCATTCAAATAAAATAGAGCATTAATTAATTAATTAAACAAACAACCAAACCCTTTCTACCACTCTTATCTACATAAGCAGGTAAAGGTAACCCTTTTCTCTCCTGGTACTTTCTTTGATGATTCTTCTGCATTTTTATTTCCTTGATTAATATTTATAGGCTTAGGTTGGGTATGGTTTTGGGAAGCTTCAAATGAATGATTTGAGTCCTAAAAGCTCCCATTGAAGCATCTCTTCAGGATAGTTTCCCAAACTGAAGATGACATTTGCTAATAAAATCAGGAGTTTCTGACACATCTCAAAGCTTTTCAAAGTTGCCTTTTTCTTCTGCCGTGCCCCAACCATTTTTTTTACCAGTTGAAGCTTCTTTTCCAGGTAAGCCTAAGTAATAAGGCCAATTCTCTGATTGTTATCAAACCCACTGATCAGAGGATGCTCATGAACTCAAATAAGTAGGTTCAGTGTTTTATTTGTATGTTTACAAAATGGGTGCAAAGGATTCATTACAGCAAAAAGATTACAGAAGTAGAGATGATACTTTGTCCTTGTTGAAGTGAAAAGGTGACTTGCTTCAATGAAGCAAAATGTATTCCTTTAAAATCTCTGTGGGTCCGTGCTACAGGAGAAGTGTTACCAGTGTTGGCATTTTTTACCTATGCTATGAGTTTCATTGTGTATTGCAGCTATCCTGTTGGTGGACCTTCAGAACAGATCATCCCATAACATAGGGCTACAGGACAATGGCTTTGACACACACTAAAGGAACGGATAAATTATTTACCCAAATTACCCAGCCTGGAACTACTTCATTCTGCTTAATATTCTCTTTCAGTGTAAGCTCTGAGAAGAAAGAGGGCCATGTTGCTTGATCTAACATATTCAAGAAAATACTTCACTTATATCTTCCCTGAAGCAAAACACACCCTTGAAGATTTGCACAGTCTTATGGGTGCATTTATGTAGCCAGTTTGGTCTAGTAGCTAGAGCACCAGACTGGATGCTAGGAAATTCTAGACCTACCTTAGGCATGAAAGCCAGTTGGGTGGCTTTGGGCCTGTCATTCTCTCTCAGCCCAATCCACCTCACAGGGTGGTGGTTGTGGGGAAACATGAGGAGGAAGGAGTTTTGTGCCTCTTTGCCAACTTGAATCACTTATAAAGGTGGGATAAAATAATTGAATAAATAAAAACTAATAATAAAAAATTGGGTATTTAATCATTTCTGCAGGTGCAAAACAAACAGAAGTACAAAACAAAATTCATTGTGAATACCTAGCATTCATATAAGAAGTTCTTGGTGGAAATATTATCCTATAATTTCAGACTGAATTTTACAAATGTGCATTTAATTCAAGCAAATCACAAGATAAATGAAGAAAATGGCTGAGGAGTCAAAAGTCTTATCCTCCCTTTTGTTTAATTTACCCATGTTTAAATACCTGCTAAGATGGGGTATTAGTGAGTGAAGACAGATTCTGTTAAGAGCTGAGTAGCTGAAATGTTTCATTCATCACCTCCCCCCTTCTATGTTTTGGAAAGGACTGCCATGTCAAACCTCAGAAGAGGAACAGCTTGTCTCTGAGGAAAGAGATGGAATGCAAAATTTGCTTGGAGTGTTGTGCCTGATGGTGCTAAAATCAGAAGGCCATGAAGGGCAGAATGTTATGTGCAGAGCCTGTGACAAAAAGTTCATCCTTGCCAACTAGAACAGAAATAATGTTATGCAAAATCACAGGAGATGCATTCATATGGCACCCAAGCAATCGAATGCTGTACCTGTCAAAAAGGTTTAATGCTTAAATGTTGGCAGGCAGAATGAACAGCGTACATGGGAATGTTTGCAGAGGATTAATGACATTATTTCACTCTTGCAAGAAGCAGCCTCCAAGGAAATTTTAGCTTGAATCATTTGAACAGGCACGTACACAGGATGCTGTATTGGGCCACTATTGTATATAATGTGGAGGACGTATGCAGATTAAATTGTCCCAGTCCTCTGAAAGGTGCCTTCACAGCTCAGATAGCACATATGCTGCTCAATCCCAAATAGACTAATATTCATCTGCAGAAGTCTGGAAGGAGTTCCCTGACTAAAAGCCCAACTTGGCAGGTTTAAAAGTGTCTCTTCCAGTCTCTCACTACCAATTTTTAAAACTCATTTTTCAGTTTAATTACCATTGTCATGGCCATTATCTACACAAATGATCAAAAAATGCCCTACCGACATTTCCTAACCTAGCCTTCAAATCTTTTGAAACTACAAGTCCCCGGGGGCCTGTTGGCTGAGGATACTATGAACTGTAGATGCAATATATCTAGAAAGCAATGATTATAGAGTAAGATACTTATATCTAGGTACACCTACCTAGATACCTACTCAGATGCCCTTATCAATACGCAGTCAGGGTTCAAATAACTCAGTGTAAAATAAACCATTCCAGGAAATCTTTAATATTCCTAGCACAACCATGCATTCATTTCACAGATGGGTAAGCAAATTCAAGCAGTGACTTTTGTAATCCTAAAATGACAGGCATGATTTTGCATTCACTAAAAATGAGGAGAGGAGCCGAATAAGGGCAAACATGCGGAGAAAATGTAAATGCAGCATGTTAACAGACAAGGGCTGCTGCCCATGAGCTGTCACTTGGTTTGGGATGCCCAAGAAACCAAACCAAGAGCAGCAAAATCAGGATCTATCCCTTTGATAAAGCCTGACTATTTTTCACTGATATTCTCACATGGAACGAAACCCTCACGTCTCATTTCTCATGCTGTAAGAGAATGATAGAGGAGCTGTTGTCATCTTGGCTTGAAATGATTACTGTAGTTTTGCAGGTGCAGAACACTTGTTTTTATGTTATTAGCTGCAGAATTAGGTTCTCTTCAGCCAGGAAGTCGAAAATGTCTTCTTTATTTTTGTCTACGCAGAGAAATTTCTTTCTTCATATATATTGTATTACACTAAATCACATCAAATCCTGCACATCACTTTATCAGGTCTTATATTAAATCATGTGAAGCACAGGAAAGTGCATACTGGGCAAAACTGGTATTACAAGCCTGTCCAGTTATTAAGAAAGGCAGGAAAGGGCCTTTGAAATCATCTCTGCTAGCAAAGGGCCACTTCATAGGCCTGTGGGAAAAAGTTGTCCTGCAGCTTTCCCATTGAAGGATTCATTATTCTTTTTTGGTTTTGAGGAAAATAACCAACTTTTAAATTAGGTTTTAAAATTACTATTTAACATTTCTTAGTTTTAGTAGTAGTTTTTTATTCTTATGGCTCTGATGCTGTGCTACCTTTGATGCATTGTCCATGCCGATAGAAATGTTGTTTTTTTTTAGCAAGAAATCTGCAATGGAAATGGAAATAAGTTGAGCTTTGCACTATAGGTAGTCCTCAATTAACGGCCACAACTGAGCCCTGAATTTCTGTTGAAATGTGAAACATTTGTTAAGTTATGTAAGTATTGTGCCTGATAAGGTTATCCAAAAGACAGACATGAAGTATCTGTGGCTCCTGAATTAACAGTTACAATTTCAGGAATATACTTGTTATGTTTGTTCCTGACAATGCTTACTAAATGAACTGTTGTAAGTTCAGGACTACCTGTACTTGGGATCTGACAGAGGATGGGGCAGGGTTAAAACTCAGCACTATTCTCTCTTACAGTAGAGGATGTATTTGCTACATTGGAAATTAGCAATAGTAGCTCCCTGGCCCATCTTGTCAGTCCTGATCCATCTTATGTGGCCAGTTTTCCTCAAACAGTTATTGAAGACAGCGTACTGACACATAGATTGAAGCAAACTACAGTTGCTGTTTTATTCTCTGTGTTGCATATGGTAAATAATATGATGATAGTATTTTGTCCATTGTTTTGAGACCACTAAACATCTCAAGGGCAGTATTTTTTTTTAAGATACATGAAGCATGGAAAGAGGTCTCCAATACAGAGGTCTCCATTGACAGCTTGACAGTTGGAGTAGAAAGATTTATGAGAAAACAAATATAAATATAAACATACTATATAAACATATAGGTATAAACAGGTATAAATATATGCATAATAAATGAGTATGAATAAATGGAAACAGTAGGACAGGGACAGTAGGCACGCTGGTGTGCTTATGCATGCCCTCTTACAGACCTCTTAGGAATGGAATGAGGTCCATGGTAAACCTTTTAAGGGTAAAGTTTTGAGTATTTGAGGATGTAACAACAGCATATGAGTTTCAGGCACTGACCACTCTGCTGCTAAAGTCGAATTTTCTTAAATCGAGTTTGATGTGGTTTACTTTGAGTTTGTATCTATTGTTAGCCCGTGTATTATTGTGGTTGAAACTGAAGTAGTTATTGACAGGTAAAACATTGTAGCAGACAATTTTGTGCACTAAACTTAGGTCAGATCATAGGCGGCGTATCTCTAAGTTGCTTGCCTCCCATGTCACCAAATGGTGCCATGACTTAAATTTCCACTTGACATGGACTAAAAATCTTTCTCCCAAGGTTTGGAGGAACTGCTTAACTCCTGGTAGTACGAATCTGTTTAGTCTCAGACTGGTGGTTACTATTTGTTGTTTTCCTTCTTCATCCGGACAGTGCCAGAATTTACTAGATACATGCAGACAAGTTTTCTAAATAAGATACTGTGCTAGCAGTAGAATGCCTGGGCCAGTGACTGTCAGAATAAAACAGAATATTCGGTTTCCTAGCTGGACTTTGCTGAGGTGAAAGTTTTGCTGTGGAAGTTTCACTACATTTTGGAAGGAGGATGAAACCTAAGATTACATTGAATGTAGATTTCATCAACAAGAAATTTCTTGGAGCTGCTTTATATGTGACAACTCTGAGATGACTTTGGATGTGATTTCTGGTTGAGAGCCTGGTAGTTTATACTCTAGCTGAGAAGCAAGGCTGGGCACCATGGCATTTTGTTTTGTAAGTGACTCCTATCTCTAATCAGATAAGAGCTTGGATAAAGCAGGACTAGATGTGCAGTAGTGAAATGGTAATAGGGTGAGAAAAGGTCCTGACAGTCGTCCCAGGTAAACCAGTCAGGAAATCAGACTAGATAAACTAATTCTAATTCTAAGGCTATATTAATTGCTTGATCTACTAAGGTGGGCCCTTCCTAAATTTCTTTCTCTGACTATTAAGCCACTAAGGACTTCCACCTTTCTTTCTTTCTTTCTTTCTTTCTTTCTTTCTTTCTTTCTTTCTTTCTTTCTTTCTTTCTTTCTTTCTTTC
>JANHFO010005503.1:49100-66512 GCA_032468095.1 Pareas carinatus
GCAGGGAGATCGCTCCGCGGGACCTCCAAAGCCAAAGGATCGCCTTGCAGGGCGATTTGGAGCATTCCCAGCACCCCGTGGGCACGCGGAAATCACTCCGCGGGACGTCGGGAATGCTCCAATATAGCCTGCAAGGCGATCCTTCAGCTTTGAAGTGTCCCGCAGAGCGATTTCTGGGTGCAGGGAGATCGATCCGCGGGATGCTCCAAAGCCAAAGGATCGCCCAGCAGGCTATATTCGAGCGTTCCCGGTGCTCACGCTTTTTGGGAGTATTTGTTCCATAAGGCGCAGACACTTCCCCCCCTTTTTTTGGGGGGGAAAAGCGCGTCTTATGGTGCGAAAAATGCGGTATATACTGATTAATTGACCGTTGGAAAGTACAGGAAGTCCAGAGCCAGGAAGTTGTGCTCTGATTGGTTCATTCAAACTGTTCAGATCAATCAATTAGCTGCAGTAATATGCTGAGAGGTTTTTCCTCTCACAATTAGATACATACATACTCATTATATTAATTCAAGGAAGCAACATCCTGCAAGGGACAGAAATGATATAAGGAATAGTAAGCAAAGAAATCAAAAATAATAAATGGAGGAGAAGGAGCAGAAGAAAGGACGATGATAGTAGTGGAGGAAAATCTCAAATCTAGTACTCATGACATTTTTCCATTTCTTTTTATCCCTGCAAATCACTTGTTTATGTCATATTCATATATTACTAAATTGCTTTTTAAAACAATTTCAGGTTTCTCTTTTTGAAAATCGCATCAGCTCCATCAAGCCACAATTTTCTAAGTCTTCACTTTCTTCATATATTGTTATCATTGCAAAGTATTAATACAAATTAACAAATTAAGATTCCCTGTATTTGCATGTGGCATTCTAATCCGTCTTACATCATATTTTTTACAGCTAAAGTTAAATACATTAATAAAATACAATAGGAAAATACATTTTATGTAACTTGTACCTCATGCTTTATTGGGAAAAGAAATCTGGAATTGTATCTGCATGTTGGTTGAATCTGCTTATAGGAAAAGTAATTATTGCTCTTGAGATCATTTTTTGTGATTTTACAAGCTCAATACAATGATCAATGATATTTATTTAAACATGGTCGTCTTTGCACTTGTGTACAGATATTGGTTACTTTTTTCTGTATCAGAATTAAGTTTAATTCTCTAAATGCTATCAGAAATTTATCCTACTTTGAACATATCTAAATTACAAGATCAAAGCTTTGACTGATGTAAATCAGTTTTTTTCCCTTTCCTTTAAATATTGGTGGGATTTTTACTTTCTTTTAACAACCAATATAAACTTACAATAAAAGACAAATTGATTACTTTGAGACTCCTTTCTCAAACTAATTGAAAGTATATTTGCATATAGTGAACAAGTTCACAATAATTGCTGTCACAAAGCAACAGATGCAAACATATTCACAACCTAGTGTACAAGTTCTGAATATATAGTTTACATGAAAAGAATGTGATTAGATTAAATTAATCCCTCTGGATTCTTTATATTTTGGTGGGGATTCTTTATATTTCTTTATATTTTGGTGGGGATTCTCCCATTCGGAACACCTGAATCTCCCAGCAACGTGTTTGGTTGGATTGTTGAGAAATATATCTACGTCAGTGGTTTCCCCATAATCCCCCTGATTAAACAAATCTATGAACAAGAGAAGGGAGGAGTAAGACATATAGAGGATGCCATTGCGTCCCAGGAGGAGATTAACATAAACTATGAAAAAGAAGGATGCCTGGAGAATACAGGAAATAAAAGGGGGAAGGAAGGCAGCAGTGGTCTAGCTGCACACTGGAGGAAGATGGAGATCTTGTTCTGATGGACTAAACATTTGGAAGTGAACCAACAGCCTTGGTGATGTCTGGGCATTCAGCAGAGATGCAGTGTCATTGAAACAATAGCTACAGCTCAAGGTCATCCTCAGCACCAGAGGCTAAAGTCCAGGTATCATCCATGTTCTCGTGGTCTGGGGAAGAAGAAGGTTTGAGATGAGGGTGGTGGATTCAAGTGCGAATCCCAGCACCCTTAACAGCTATGTGAGTTGTATGATGAAGAGTCCCTTCCAACGTTCAGCTCAAGGACACAAATCAGCTTAGGATTTGACAAGCACCCGGTCACTGAGAGGAAGGAAGTGGATGATCTATTCCTAGATTGCAGAGAGGCTGCACAGCTTGGGAGATGGAGGAAACATTTTTAGCAAAGGATTGCATGTCTCCCAAACATGACAGATGTGCAGATAATAAACAAATGTCCCCTTTATTTGGAACTTCAGCAGTTTCCCAGCAATGAGTCTCTTTTGTCATGGTAGGCTGATAGAGTTTCTGAATGCCTGCAGGCAGTGGAGCTCAGACCCTTTCCCCCCTGCAGGGCCCTCAACACGCTAAGTATTTATCTTTTTCTCTCACCACCTCATACAGGGTGAACTGGAAGGTAAACTTGATCTTCTTAGCAGCATACACACACACACACCACACACACACACGCACACACACACACACACACACATATGTTCAGAAGGTTCCTGACTCTCAGTGCCACAGATTCCAAAGAAGAACTCCGTTAAAGTTCACAGACAAGAACCAGAAGTTCAGATTATAAGTGGCTGAGTGGCAGGGAGATAGTTGTCTGTCACACCTATTCAACTCCACCCCCTGCCTTTTATCCTCAGTTAGAGTAGGGGTCAGCTAGCAGCAGTGACTCTTCTGCCCTAAGGACTGCCCATAGTTGCTCTACTGTCTTTTGCCTATGACACATTCTTGCATCAGTAACTAGGCTCAGCTGAATCTGCACTTCCTCATCACTCATCTCAGTGCAAGAAGGAAGTTGTCTTCCCATCTGGGGGCTAACGGATGGCCCAGGTTCCACCTCTGTCTCTCCCTGTGACAACTCCATTTTCTCCTTCTCATAATAGCACTTAGAGTGTATTGAGGCTGAGTCAATCTTCCCCTCCACCATGTTCTCCTCTGATTTGGTTGCTGAGTTCTCTGGCGGCCGACAGGCCACAACAGTATGTAGTCCTATAGGACATGGTCATCAAAGATAGGAAGGAATGTCACAATACAGAAAGGACCTACCATACATGAGTTCAAAAGAAGAGAGGCCCAAAGTTTGCCCAGGAGCTGTGAGCATGCATAAGTGTGGAAGTGCCTGAACTCATGTGAGACATGTCTCCAGGGTCAGTTTTGAGAAATGGTGCCTAACGATGCCATTTGCATGTTCTACAAGGCCCAAAGATTGGAGTTGGAAGCTGAATGAAACTGTCAATCAATTTCAATGGTGGAGTTGAAGTTGGGTTCATTATCAGACCCAATGCCCTAGTAAGGAAAGGAAAAGTGTGGACTGATTTCCTCCAAAAGGACCTTGACTTCATGCACATTGTTATTGTGGCAGGAAAAAGTCTCAACCCAACCAGAGAAAGCATTCACAAAACCCAGCATGTATTGAAGCCATTTCCTTGCCAACTCAGTAAAATCAGCTTCCCAAAACCTAGCAGGAACATGGCCATACATGAACATACTTAAGTGGAACCTTTGAGGTTTTGCTGGATTGTTTCTTTGACAAACCATACATTGTCTGACAACTGTGAGAGCCTTATCAAAAATCTCAGGACAAATACAGTTCTCAATGAGGACTGGAACCCTAATGCATACGTGCATGTAATTCCCTCAAGAGGGCCCATAATTCATGTGTAGGGAAAAGGCATTTTCCATTCTTCTCCAACCAATTTTTCCGGTGAACAGCACCTTCTTTTGTATCTGATGCCTATTCTGTGAGGTATATGATGGAGCCAGCACAGGCAGGTTAGAAGGTATGAGCACACAAACATATCAAGGGGACCTGAAGCAGCAGACTTAGTGGCACAGTTGGTGAGGGCATTTTTCTCACCATGCTCACTGTTGTCTTTTCCATGAGCCCTTACATGCACAATGGCTACCTTGCTAGGGAGCAAGTCAGAATCCAGTTATCTTAATATCTTTCTTTTTCATTCATTTCGCCAACTTTTCTATCCTACTCCAAACAAACAAGCAAACAAGCAAACAAGCAAACATACATATAAAAAAGATTCCAAATATACTTCCAAAAAGATTCCAGTTAATTAGACTTTCACTCACCTTTGTCAACACAATTCATACAAACAATATTTTCATACTGCATTGGGTTGAAAGCGAAGGAGATGACCTGGGAGAAACTATGTGCCAACTGCTTTTTTTAAAAAAAAAGACTGGAATTTTTTAAAAGAACCTTTACAATCTCAAGCTGATTCTGCTATAAGTCCCTGGGGGTATAAGAGCAAGGGAAAGAAAACCATAGTTAGGTCTTCAAGGTCTATGGTCAACTTCTGGTAAACCATAATTTCTCCTGTAAAATCTAAAATGGAGTGAAAAGTGACATTAGAGACAAGAAAGGTGAATAGTTGAGTCCTAACCTTTAAAAATGATGCTAGAGCAAAAGAATGATTCTTGTTTAACATGGATACCATTAGCCCAAACAAGGCCATTTGATGGCCCAAAATCAGCATTTAAATATATGATGGCACATATTTCCAATCTAGAACATTAAAGAATAATAACCCTAAAGTTCTGAATCATGACTCTCTGCCAATGCTTTAACTTATGGCATATATTTATTTATTTTCAATTTTTATCCTGTCTTTATTATTTTATAAATTACTCAAGATGGCAAACATGCATAATGTTCCTTCCTCCTCCTCTTTTCCTCCACAACAATAACCCTGTGAGGTGGGTTGGGCTGAGAGAGAATGGCTGGCCGAAAGTCATTCTACCTGCTTTTGTGCTTACAGTAGGACTAGAACTTACAGGTTTCTCATTTCTAGGCCAGCACATTAATCACTAAACCAAACTGTCTCTGATTTAGATCTTTATATATTTCTTTATAGCTTATTTTTTTCTTTTCTTTTATTATTAGACTTTTAGCTTTTCTCTGTTATTTATTTCTTATAATTATACTTTAAATATAATTATAATTAATTTAATATAATTATAATCATTTTATAATTATACTTAAGTTATACTTTGCTGTCAGTGCAGACAGGTGCTACTATGGCACAGACTTCTACATTTAAAATTTCATTTTGTAAAAATAGGTTCCTTAAGGATAAGTGGAATTGCATTTTACCTAGCTAGATTAAATTAGAAAATATTAGGATAAGTAGACAACTATAATCTTCCACCTAGTGCGTCCAAATATGTCAAATAATTCCTAATGAACAGACAACTGGAAGAATTTGGTGTTATGCCATTTTTTTTAGAATTAGACGCTTTAGGAAAAAAAGAAATAAGATAGGAAATAGAACTTCAATTCCTTTAAAATCTTATCATCCGTTTTTTTAAAAAAATAAAAAATGGTCACTGCTTATCCTAGCTAGAAGAATGTGCCAACTTTATTGATGTGTTTTCCTGAGAAAAACAGGGAGAAAAAAGAATATCGCCCTGAGAAAAACAATTCTTATGACTTATAGCACAAGCATGCCCTTCTCCTGTGGGCAGTTGTAGAACTTACCTTCTATATTACCCGGATTTTGTGGAGAAAACAGAATCTCATTCTATTCTTCTATTATGTTCAAAACTGTATAAGTAATACTTTCTTAGCTACTAAAAATAGATGAAGCAAAAAAAGTCTATTATTCTTCAGCCTTTCAGAAATTCCAGAAAAATGATTGCTTTTTCCCCCCTAAGGAAAAATCTGTAATGTCATTGATTATAGTTCAATAATATATGTATAACATCTGCATCTATGGCACCACATTTCTAACAACTATGACAACTGATTGAATGAATTCTATTTATATTTGTGAGTGAAATCCTACATGTATAATATCTTCTGCTGTGAAAGAATGCAAATTTATGCATGACTTGAAATGACATTTTTTCATTCCAGAACCAATATGTTCTACCATTCCAATAAATGTTTCTTTTTTTAAAAAAAAACCCAGCATTATTCAATTTGAATTATATTTTAATGAAATGGAAAAAAAAAATAAAGAGATTATGTTATGAGGAGACAGGAAAAAATAATTCTATCACCAAATGAAATACTTGAAACTAGTTTTTAATTATAAAGGAGAAAAATATAAAACAAGGCATATACACTGATTCTAAGTGAAGAATAAATAAATTATATGTATATAGCAAAACATAAAAAACATTCATGGCAATGATAATAATCACTGTAAAGTATGGATAATTGATGGGACAATACATGAAGATTTTACAAATATCCACAGCAATCTTATGAATATAAGTTCTATTCATCTCCATCTCCATATGCATATCCATATCCATATACACTCCTGCTGGATAATAGTAACAGCCCTATGAATGAAAACTTATTATAAAAAGTAAACTATATATAGACAATATGACAAAACAGCACAACAGACTATAGAAAAATTAGGACTAACAATAGCAATAATAATACTGTATTACCTGCATACAGTCATAGTAATAAATAACTTTGATTGATGTTCCATCTAGTGGCTTTCAGTTCAGTAGAAATCTTTTTTCATTGATGATGTATCCCAAATCTGTCCTTCCAATGCTGCACCTATCCCCACTGTAGCTAAGTCTATTCGCTTTGCTGCTGGTTGTCCTCTTCTTATATTGTCTTCCAACTTTCCCAGAATTTTCCAAAGAGCAGCTCTTTACATAATGTGCCTGAAATGGGATAATTTTAACTTAGTCATTTGTCCTTCAAGTAGGAACTCTGGGTTGATTTGTTCAATGAGCCATTGATTTGTTTTCTTGGCTGCTCAAAGTATTTTCAGGAATCTTCTCTAACATCAAATTCAAAAGTGTCAATACTCTTTCTAACCTGCTTCTTTGAAGTCCAAATAAAGAACTAAAAAAAGCATTAGAGTTCTAAAATGTTAACAAGCCCTGTAAAATAAAAAGGCCTTCACCATGCACCAATCCCATCCCACATACACACAAGTATATGTTCATAAGTGCATTTGTATAGAAATTAACACTACTGAAAATTATTTTCCACTTATACTGTTCCATTTTCTTCACTTATACTGATCCATTTTCTTCCCCTCTAAATTAATTGACCTCTATTCTTCAGATGAACTAATTTGCTGCAGGCAGATCCATATTTCCAGAGACACACTTCTTTGAAAAATATTTTTGTCATAATCTGAGCAAGATTTAACTCCTTTAGCATTTCAATTACTATGAGTTAGGTGGATATAAACAGAACTTCTTCTCCTTAAGATTATGTGCTTCTACATTCATTAGCTGCAAGTTTTCTTACAGAAAAAATCTTGCTTGAAAAAGTCCCTAAGAAACATTTGAATTGAAGTGGTTATTGATTGAAAAACTCTTGTGTGTGTGTGCGCACATATGTATTGTTTCTAAGTCAAGTTTTTACAGCTTAGTCCTTTGACATTATTTGTGTAATATTCCTGATTATCTTATAGCTATTTTTAGATATGCTGTGATCATTTCGGGAGAAGGGTGGTATATAAATCTAAACAAACAAACAAACAAACAAACAAACAAACAAATAAATACATTTATCTTGAGCTTTCTTTTAGTTTTTTTCAAGACTGTCTATGTCTGTACATGTTTGTGTGTTCAAAAAAGCCAAGAGGCCATAACCAAAATCCTATATCTTGTTTATCTCTGTTGCACATGCTAGGTTGTGGCTTTGATTGCATTGTTATAGCCATCATCCTGACTTTTTTTAAGAGTAGAGGGTTTTTTTCCGTCCAATGAATTACTGTAAAATGCAAATAGTACTATAATATACAAATAATAGCTAAGTACATTAGTATTATACAGTACAACAGAAAGTGGAAGCTTTTAGCACTCTGATGATAAAAGTAAATTAAAACTTTCAAAGTAGAACAATAATATCTATGTTAAATATGAACAATGTTAAATATAAATGAACAGAGTTGCCTAAGTGTGTAGTTGATGCTTGACATTGATAATAAGGTGCAAAAAGTAATATAAAAAAGCTTATAACTCTGAACTTCATACTAAAGTCTCTAATATATTATCTTATTATTTGTGAGTATTAAAATGGAGGGGAGACAAAAGAGAGCTGATTGGAAAAGTTGACAGATACATGATTTCTAGCTTCTCTCTTGTTTGCATTCCAACTAATTTGCAATGTTTAATTTAAGCATTTAAACCCTGAAAAAAACCATACTGTGAATGTTTATATTTGTCTTTCTACATGTTGTTTGTATAGGTGGAAACTGTTTTTGCTTAAATTTTGCATGACTTTTTTGATTCCCTTCATAGATTCCTAAATTTCAACTTAAAGAACTGCAGCAGAAACGAATATTTATATAATCTGTAGATTTATATAAATATAAAAACTGACCAAAAGTGAAAGATGTAAACAGAAACTTTCAAAAGAACTCTGTCCTCATGCTATCAAAATATTTTAAGATTCAATCTGGGTTGGTGAAAACAT
Organism: Pareas carinatus; assembly: GCA_032468095.1. Classification (NCBI taxonomy): domain Eukaryota; kingdom Metazoa; phylum Chordata; class Lepidosauria; order Squamata; family Pareidae; genus Pareas; species Pareas carinatus. The sequence continues at coordinate 57,575 of JANHFO010005503.1, forward strand.
TGTTTTACCATCACTGCAATTTACAAAAATACTGACAAATTTGAATTGGTCTTTAAATTACAGGGTGACAGTAAAAAAACTTTCAAGTAGTTCTATTTAACTTTTGAAATATTTCAAGGTACCTAAAGAAAATTTGCTTTGTATTGTGAGATATAAATTCTCATTTTTCATTAATGCGTAAATAAAAAATGTAAACAGTTTACATTTAAATGGATAATTTTTGATGTTTCTAAAAATAAGTATCAACCTAGGTTATGTTTTCCCAACTAATATGCAGGCAAATTCAGCTACTTATCTAAATGAACATAAACGAACACAAAAATAAATATATTGCTAAATAGCATAAGCTTAAATACTGCATATATAAGCTTCTGATACCCGTGCTCTGCTACAATGCTCTCTCTCTTCTCTCTCTCTTTCTTCCTTTCCTCTTGTTCTTCTCTTCCTCTTTCCTTTGCCCTTAGGTATCTCATCAGTCTTCTCCCTTTTGACACGAATCTCTTCCCTCAGACTCGCGCCAAAAGGCTCTTTTCCCCTCTCAGCTGATCCTCCTGGCTTCTTCCCTTTTGATGTAAAACTTTCTCTCTCTCCTTCTCCTCTTCCTTTCCGTCTTCAGTTTTCCCTCTGCCCCCTTCTCTCTCTCTCCAATCCCTCCCTCAGAATCATTTTTACTCTGTCCTCTCTCTGCACCAAAACTCCCTCTCTCTGCTTCTCAGATGGTCTTCTTTGCTGCTCCCTTTTTACCCCTGGGTGCACGTGCACATTGCATCAGGGGTCAGGCGGTGGCTACACTCTTTCTGCCAGTCCATGCACCCTGCCAGCCAGCTGATTGGTGGGGTGCCCAATCCTCGGGCAGTTCCTCGAAGCAATCCTCCCCCACCCAGGCCGGGAAATTGGTGAGGCCTCTGCCCCACATGGAGACACTTTGGGTCAAAGAAGGAATTTGCAGAGGTGCTTCAGGGTGAAGGAGAGAAGTCCTGATTTCCTCCGTTTACCGGAGGAAAACATACCAACTGCTACCTAAACACACAATCCCATCACCACCCTGTACAATTCAACTCCATAGCCAAGACCTTATCTCCAGAACCAAATGCCTAGCTGACGAAAACCACCTGAGAACAGAACTACACACCCTCACTAACATTAATTGCCAACAGATTCCAAAGAAACACAATTACCAACCTAATCCTAAGAGGAACACCCCTCAAAAACCAAGATACAGAACAAGACAATGGCATCGCACTCCTCCCCTACATAAAAGGCATCACAGACAAAAATCAGCAAAATTCTCCACAAACAAAATATCAGGTCAGCCTTTGGCACCGACCAAAAAAAGCCAACATTCGAAGAAACCCCAAAGACAAGATCCAACTAGAAAATCAAGGAGTTTATGAAATACCATGCAACAATTGCCCAGCCAGATACATTGGACAAACCACCAGGAGAATAAATGCACAGGACATGAAATAAATGCACAGGACATGAAATTAATTTTGAAATTAATTTTGAAGGAATCAAATTAATCTCCAACACTGAATACTTCAACAAGAGAATAATCTGGGAAGCCATCAAAATAGAGAAACACCCCCACAACATGAATAAACAGGATGATACTTCCTGCCTTCCAGACATCTGGAAATTAGCCCCCTCACCAGACCCAAATCCTACCCCATCCTATAAATGAAAGACAACCACCATCCAGAAACCAGACCACAGCTGCATCACCAGCTGTCACACACCCCGACCCCAAAACCAAACAAACTGACACACGCCAACAACACAAACACAGACCAGACCTCAAACTCAAAGCCAAACCAAAACCTGGAATGCTATATCACAGCCACTCATTCAGGATATCACATCACAAAACTCAGAAAATCACACCACTAGAACTCAAAAAGTTGCAACACAACAAATGACCCAGGAGATCACAGCACAAGACTCAGGTCTCCACATCAAAAGAACTCACAAGATCACCTTCAAAAAAACTCATTACCCAAGTCGTTAAAACACAAGAGACTAATGAAAAAGCAATCACTACACAAATGACCCAGGAGATCAAAGCACAACACACAGGACTCCACATCAAAAGAACTCACAAGATCACCTTCAAACAACCCATTACCAAAGTCGCTAAAACACAGGAGACAAGCACCAGCCTGAAGATGGTGAGTGAGACCCCGAAACATTGACAAGATACTCTCAATCTTACACGGGAAAAGATCAGAACACACCTAGACCTACACATACACACACACACACACATATGTAGGTCTAGGTGTGTTGAAGTCTTTTCCAATGTAGGATTGAGAGCATCTTGGGGATGTTTTGGCGAGGTCTCACTCGCCATCTTCAGGCTGGTGCTTTTGTCTTCATGCCAGTGTGAACAAAGTGTGATTGGAGTTGCCTTTTATCTGTAAATACTGGTGGGAGGGTTTGGTGCACTGGGCTGGTTGACTAGGTTGTTATTTCTTGATTGGTTGCTGAAGTTGATGATGGTATAATGGGCTGTTGTGTTGTAATCTTGTGGGTCACTTGTGTAGTGATTGCTTTTCCATTAGTCTCCTGTGTTTTAACGACTTGGGTAATGAGTTCTTTGAAGGTGACCTTGTCAGTTCTTTTGATGTGGAGTCTTGGGTCTTGTGCTGTGATCTCCTGGGTCATTTGTTGTGTTGTAACTTTTTGAGTTTTGTGATGTGATGTCCTGAGTGAGTGGCTGTGATATAGCGTTCTGGGTTTTGGTTTGGCTTCGAACTTGAGGCTTGGGTCTGTGTTCGTGTTCTTGGCATGGGTCAGTTTGTTTGGTTTTGGGGTTGGGGTGTGTGACAGCTGGTGATGCAGCCATGGTCTGGTTTCTGGATGATGGTTGTGTTTCGTTTATAGGATGGGGTAGGGTTTGGGTCTGGTGAGGGGGATTGGTGGTGGTGTCTTGGGTTGTTTTGGGTCCGGTGTTGGTTTTTGTGGCTTGGACTCGTTTGTTCTTGAGGGCTAGTTTCCAGATGTCTGGAAGGTGGAAGATATTGTCCCATTTATTCATGTTGTGGGGTGTTTCTCTATTTCAATGGCTTTCCTGATTATTCTCTTGTTGAAATGTTCAGTGTTGGAGATTAATTTGGTTCCTTCAAAACTAATTTCATGTCCTGTGGCTTTGAGGTGTTGGAAGCGTAAGGAGGTATTTTCTTCTTTTCTGACTGTGTTCTTGTGTTCTCCAATGCGTACATTTATTCTCCTGTTGGTTTGTCCAATGTATGTAGCTGAGCAATTGTTGCATGGTATTTCACAAACTCCTTGGTTTTCTAGCTGGATCCTGTCTTTGGGGTTTCTTAGGATGTTGACTATTTTTTGGCCGGTGCCAAAGGCTGCCCTGATATTGTGTTTGTGGAGAATTTTTCTGATTTTGTCTGTGATGCCTTTGATGTAGGTAAGGAGTGTGATGCCGTTGTCTTGTCCTGTATCTTGGTTTTTGGGGGGTGTCTCTCTTAAGATTAGGTTGGTAATTGAGGGGGTTGGAGTACGTTGGCTATTAATATTTTAGTGAGGGTGTGTAGTTCTGTTCTCAGGTGGTTTTCATCAGCTAGATGCTTGGTTCTGGAGATGAGGGTCTTGGCTATGGAGCTGATTTGTGCAGGGTGGTGATGGGATTGTGCATTTAGGTAGTGGTTGGTGTGTGTTTTCTTCTGGTAGATGATGTGTCCTAGTAAGCCATTGAGCTTTTTGTAAATCAGGATGTCCAGGAAGGGAAGTTGGTTGTTGGTTTCTGTTTCTATGGTGAATTGTATTTTGGGGTGTAGGTTGTTGGAATATATGAGGAAATTTTCCAGTTTTTCTTTCCTGTGTGGCCAAATTACAAAAGTGTTGTCTACATATCTAAGCCACAGTTTGGTTTTGTGTTCCGATTTTTTTATTATTATTTATTTTTATACCGCCCTTCTCTCCGAAGGGACCCAGGGCGGTGCACAGCCATCTAAAAACAACAATCACAAACAATACAATACAAAAATGAACCTTTATTAAAAACAATTAAATATATATATATAAATCATAGGGCCAGAAATTGAAAAATCGGGAAAGTACATCCAATTTAAAACTGGATCTGGGAATTTAAAAGGTCTAAATATCTAAATTCTTTTTCATTTACGGAGAGGTAGTGTGAGTCAGGCCAGGCCAGCCAGAATAAACAGAAATGATTTTACAGCATGGCAGAAGGCATGGAGGTCCGAAATAATACGGCTCTCCGGGGGGCGATCGTTCCAGAGGGTGGGAGCTACCACAGAGAAGGCTCTCCCTCTGGGGGTCGCCAGCCAACATTGTCTGGCTGACGGCACCCTGAGGAGGCCCTCTCTGTGGGAGCGAACCAGTCGGTGGGAGGTATTGGCTGTCAGAACGCGGTCTTGTAGATAGCTGGGTCCTAAGCCATGGAGTGCTTTAAAGGTCATAACAAGCACTTTGAAATGCACCCGGAAGTGCACCGGCAACCAATGCAGCTCGCACAGAAGGGGGGGTCACATGGGATCTGCCACTGGCACCCATAACCTGCCGCGCGGCCGCATTCTGCACCAGCTGGAGCTTCCGGATGTGCCCCAAGGGGAGCCCCATGTAAAGAGCATTACAGTACTTCAGACGGGCCGTGACGAGTGCTTGAGTGACTGTCCGCATGCCATCGCGATCTAGAAAGGGGTGCAATTGGTGGACCAGGCGGACCTGGTAAAAAGCCCCCCTGGTGATGGCTGCCACATGACCGTCATAAATGCAAGTCAGGCGCCAAGTGTCTGAATTTTGATCACCTGCCCATGATGGGATGTTGCAAGAGTCATAGGTTGCTTTTTTTCAGTGTGTTGTAACTTCAGTCACTAAACGAATGGTGGTAAGTTGAGGACTATTTGTATTTATCTTGCTAAATTTGACTTACCATACCTGCAGTGATCTCCCATTTGTGGTGGGACTGTAGAAGTCCAGTGTTAGGCCAATCCACATGCTTGGATCCAAAAATTCAGAACAAATTAGCCAATAACTATTTGTCTTAAATGGTCTCCCTTCCAACTCTGCCCTCCTATGATTCTGGGGCTGGACTGGATGACCTCCAAGGTATCTTTGAACTCTGTTATTCTATTAGGTCAAAATTCAGCAAAATTCTTTTTTTTTTGGAGCCGTGTGACATTTTACGACCCCCTTTGCTGTACGTTGGACAGATTTCTTTATTAAGTGACGGTTCCTGGAAAAACCCACAAGACAGAAATGCTGGAGAGGCAATTCCTGGATAATTTAATTTTATACTGTTTTAAGGCGTGACTAACCGTGTTGGCCCTTTTTTCCATTCTTGTTATTGCAGTTAATTCAAGGAGATTTTGGTGATAATTCTGTAGTCTGCAAAGGCTGGAGACTTGCCATTTTAAAAAAATAAAATGGAAAGCAACGATTGGCAAGGCTAATTTGCAAAGCAATGAAGTTTGGAGGAATGAGTTAAATCAGAGTTTCTAAAACCTGATCACTTTCCTCCTCCTCCACCTTCTCCTTCTTCTCCTTCTCTTTCTCCTCCTCCTTCTGCAATTCCCAGAATTCCCCGACTGGCATGTTTTAAGATGGGTGAACTTCACCTTCTAGAATCCTGCAGGCAGTATGGGTGAAGATGTGTGGACTTTTAATTCTCTGTCTTTTTCTTTTCTTTCTCCCTTTCTCTCCCTTTCTCCCTTTTTATCTCTCTCTCTCTCTCTCTTTCTCCCTTTCTCCTTTTTCTCTTTCTCCCTTTCTTTCTCTTTCTCTTTCTCTCTCTTCCTTTCCCTCTTTCTCTCTCTCTTGCTCCCTTTCTCTATTTCTCTTTCTTTCTCTCTTTCTGCCTTTTCTCTCACTTTTCTTCCTTCCTTTCTTTCTTTTTCTCCTTCTTTCATTCTCTCTCCTTCTTCCTTTCTCTCTTTCTCCCTCTCTCTCACCATCCCTTTCTCTCTCCTTATCACCATTACTCTCTTATTTTCTCTTTCTCTCTCTCTGTCCTTCATCTTTCTCTCTTTTTGTCCCTCTCCTTCTCCCTTTCTCTCACTTTTTCTCACTTTCTCCCATTTTCTCACTTTTATTTTCTCCGTTTCTCTCTCTCTCCCCATCCCTTTCCCTCTTTCTTTCTCTTTTCTAACTGGGGAGGGGGCAAACTCGGCTTAAGGCAACAGCTAATTTTAAAGCACAAGAAATGGCCCATCTCTGACTTCAGGCTTATATATAAATTTAGAAAATATTTAAAAGAGGAGGGGTGGGTGTCAAATCCTTTTTTGGAACAAGAAAGGAACCTGGCCAAGATGTTTCTTGGAAAAAAACAAACAAAGCACAACTAAGTTGGAGTTGCTGTTTCTGTGGAGAAAAAGCAAAGGAAAAGACAGATAGCCATCTGCTCAGGAGGCGTTGGGGAATCTGAAACAGATTTTTAAACTGCATTAGCAAAAGAAAAAACCCCAAAAAACAGCCAATTTGTCAAATGGTTCGCATTTCTGAGCTGACCAGAAAGTCAGCTAGTTTCTCCAAAAACGTTGCAATTCTCCCTTCTTGTGGATTAATGTCATTTCTCCAACTCTCCTTAAACCAGGCCGAAACCTCTTCTCATTACAAGTAGTCCTTGACTTACAATGGTTCATTTAGTGACCGTTCTAAGTGACAATGGCACTGAAAAAAGCGACTTAAGATCGGTTTTCGCACTTATGACCGTTTCATCAGCCCCAGGGTTACGTGGTCAAAATTCAGGACACTTGGCAACTGACTTGTATTTATGACGGCTGCAGTGTCCCCGGGGTCACGTGATTTCCCCTTTTGCGACCTTCCTACAAGCAGGGAGCCAGATTCACTTAACAACTGTGTTCCTAACTTAGCAATGGCAGTGATTCCCTTCACAGCTATGGCAAGAAAGTTTGCAAAATGGAGCAAAATTCAGTTGACAACTTCGTTGCTTAGCAACGGAAGTCAAGGCCTCTGCGGCAGTGGTGAGGCCTACCTGTAAATAATATCCCACTGTTAAAATGCACCCAAGTTGTTCTCGATATACAACCACAATTCGGCTCAAAATTTCTATTGCTAACCTAGGCAATTTTTGAGAGGCTTTCGCCTCATTTTAGGACATTTCCTGCCACAATGATTAGAACAGTCACTAAACAGGTGGTTGTAAGTAGAGGACCACTTTTACCTTGCCATGAGGAGGCTGCATTTGAGTTTCACATTTGATGGCAAGCCTGAATAAACTCTTTTTTTTCTTTCCCTTTCAGGTAGAATTCACCCATGATCAGATTGAAGGTAGGAGTTTCTTTTATGCACCTGTTAACGAAGGGGCTTCTCCTAATTAATTAATTGCTAATTAATTCCAGGGGTTCAGTTCAAGAGGGGTGTTTTGTAAGACCAATTCTTGATATGAGCATATTTCAGTAACAAAAGAAGAAAGAAACTGGGGGGGGAAGTTTATATCCATGTAGGCAGTTCGTTGACTTACAGCCTCTCGTTTAGCAACCGAAGTTACACTGTCGCTGAAAAAAGGGACATAGGACCGATCCTCTTACTTACGACAGTCGCTGCGTCTCTGCGATCCTAAATTCAGTGATTCGCGACCACATCTGTGATGAAAATTTCCATCGCTAAGCAAGTCGGTTGTTAAATGAATCGTGCCCTGGTTTTGCAAGCTTTATGGCCAGGGCGGTTAAGCAAATCACTGCAGTTGTTAAGTAAATTGTGCGGTTGTTAAGCGAGTCAGGCTTCACCACTGATTTTGCTTTCTGGACGCCGGCTGGGAAAGTTGCAAATGGGGATTGCGTGACTGGAGATGCTGTGAAGGTCGTAAGTACGAGGACCATTTAGAATTTTTTCAGTACCGTTGGAACTTCAAAGGGCTGCTAAAGGAATGGCTGCTTGAGAAACTAGGAAAAATCGATTCATGAAATTCTAAATTCTACAATGGTCTGCTGGGGAATTCTGGGAGTTGGAGTCCACCCCTCTTAAAGCATGCTAGCTGAAGGATTCTGGGAGTTGGAGTCCTCCCCTCTTAAAGCTGCCAAGGGTAAGAAACCCTGGAATTTATCTCTGCTCCAAATTTTCTGGGCTGTTCGCACTGCAAACTCCTTCAGCTTGCATTAGAGACATCCCTGTTTCGAGTCCCTAGTGGGACTTTCCTTGATCGAACGCGGCTGGTTTCCGCCGTCTATTTCAAGCGCCCTCCAAATATAATCTCCCCAAAGCCCATCAGCAAACATAAACTTCCTTTCTGATATTGGAAACGGAGGCAGGCAGAGATCTGGAAGAGAATTGATCTCCAGATGAGCAGCAAAAAGTATAAATCAATATGCTGAGATGAACAAGGGCAGGAGAGGATCGTTTTAATTCCCCCCCCTCCTTGCTAGAAACATTTTTTTGATAGCGAAGCAGAATAACAGAGCTGAAAGGGACCTTGGGGGTCTTCTAGTTTAATCCAAACCCCCAACCCCACAGTCAGTACTTGACTCACAATCACAGTTGACTCCAAAATTTCCATTGCTAAGCGAGGCAGTTGTTAAATGAGTTTTGCCCCCTTTTGCAACTTTTCTTGCCACTGTTGTTAAGTGAATCCCTGCAATTATTAAGTTACAAAGATGGTTGTTAAATGAATCTGGCTTCCTCATTGACTTTGCTGGACGGAAGGTTGCAAAGGGGGGAATCACGTGACCCCCGGGACACTCCGACCATCATAAATATAAGTCAGTTGCCAAGCTTCCGAATTTTGATCATGAGGATGCTGCAATAGTCGTAAGTATGAAAATCGGTCATAAGTCACTTCCATCCATCCATCCATCCATCCATCCATCCATCCATCCATTCCCCTTTCTCCTTCAATCATTTGTTCCTTATTTTATTCCTTCCTTCCGTTCTTTCTTTCTTTCTTTCTTTCTTTCTTTCTTTCTTTCCTTCCTTCCTTCCTTCCTTCCTTCCTTCCTTCCTTCCT